>ML843683.1:19185-32157 GCA_009831015.1 Picea engelmannii | reverse complement strand
GGAGTGCCACTCCCTAAACGCTCTTGACAAAGGCAGGTAGCACTCTTAAACAGTAGGGAGTGCGCTCCCTAATTCACTCTTGGAGTGTTCCCTTCGCTCTCCCTGAACACTCCCCACAAAGGTAGGGAGTGCATTTAAACAATAAAGAGCACGCTCCCTAAATTTGCTCCTTGGAGGGAGCATTTCGGAAGTGCACTCTCGAGGGCACTTCCATAATGCTCCCTCCCAGAATGCACTTCAAGAGAAAAGTTGGGGGTTCAGGTGGGGGGTGCTTCTCCCCAACCTTGTACAACTCTATTTTAGAGGACCTTTGTTGCATAATTCTTGAAGATTGTCTTTCTAAAATGAAGCTACATGGGTAGGTCTATCTAGAGTGATTAGGGATGGAGGAATGGGAAGCCCTTTCACATTTATGTGACTAAGGACCTTTATGATATGGTAAGTCATGCTTTTGACATTGTTCCCTACTTCAACATAAGGTGGAGGTTGAGGGATCCTGTGGTGCATTAGTTGAGGAGGTGCCTATCCAATTATAAATCAACATTTTTTGTTGTGATGTTCAGTCCCTTTTGCTTGGTGCCTAGGCTCATATGCTTACTTTTCTGGCCTTTTTAGGGATGGGTTTTCTTGATCCCTTCTTGTTCACGTATTGTAATTCTTTTTGTTCCATGATGTACTTATTAGTTCTATGAAGTAATAAATGTGACATTCTAAAAAGATAGGGCCCTCTTTGTGTCAAAATGTCTAATGGTTTGAAGGAATTTGTCCTTATCTCGGTAAGGGATAAAATGATGAAGCAACTTGTTAGATACATCAATTTGCTAAACCCCCATTTAAAGTGCTAGAGTTTCAGACCACAAAATCCTCAAGCAACTCCTATTAGGCAAGCCACTCAGTTCCAAATTCAATAAATATTCAAGCTAATTGTTACGAACTAACTAGTTCATGAACAAAAAAGTAACTCAAATAACCAAAATAAATAGGAAAGAGTAAGAGAAATTAAATCTACTAAGGATAAATTCATATTTGTATTACATGAACGATAATTGATATAATAGCTCCCAAGACGATATAAATACTTATTGATTGGTCACGACACCAAAGAGTCATGCCCTTTGAGAGGTTAATTATATTTATTTTATCGATTTATCGTTACAAGGGTGGGTGATCCTTGGTTTCGCTCCTTCAAACGAGTTATGTTACTATTTTTCACTCTTAATTTTTTTTTTTATATCGTTGGGATTGTGTGGAAATATTAGGGTTGATAGAAGAAAGAGTGAAGTACATTTGTTAAAAATTCAAAATTGTGTTTGCTATATTTTTTGAGTTATAGGTTGTAAAAATTGGGTTTTTTTGTCTAGTCCCCGAACTAGACTTAAACAAGTGTTTCTAGAAAAAACATTTATGTTTGAAGATTTCAAGGTCCAAATTGAGTGCCATCGGTGGCATGGGAAAGAAGATAGGCTGGATTGTTTTAGGTCCAAATTTTTGACTTGTTACTATGTTAGGGAATATTGGTGATGTGGTAGTCCGCACAAGCTTGCTCTCTTGAAATAGGGAAAAAACAATAGGTTATGGTAATTCTGCATAAGTTTCTCTTGGAAGGTCCAAATTGCATGCGATCAATGGGAGTCCGAGGAGGAAAAATTAGACTACATCCTGTAAAAAATTGATCACCAAAGGACTAGATTTGGCGAAGTTGTAATAGGTTCAAGGTGGACTAGTGGAACATAGCCCACAAAACCCTTAACACATGAAATGTGACTCTTGTAACAACTTTTGAAGGCTCATTCTTGACATAAAAAGAGAATGAAGAAGTGGAATTTAAGGTGTCCAAGTTGGAATAGAAAATAACGATCATGGAAACTACAAATTACAATGGCAAAGAAGGTTGATGTCCTAAATATTGTAAGTAAAATATAATTCCAAAGTTCCAAAGATTAATTCAAAGAGATGGCATGAAAAGACGATCTCAAAGAGATGGCACAAGAGATTGCAAGCAAAGATGATCTCAAAGACATGACATTAGAGTAAATTTGGGTTTAAAATGGGCCTCCCAGGGAAAATATTAAAATAGTAAAAGCATATGCAACATCACACTAAGCATATGCCACATCACATTAAGCATATGCCACATCACATTAAGTTAGAGGTGTTTTCTAGTGAAGGTTAATCTATATTGTTTCATTAATAATAGTTGCCAAGTGAGTTGGGTTAGTGTAGAGTTAAGAGATGAAAGTAAAAAGTAATAATACAATTTTTAGATTTTTGTGCACACAATAAATAATGTAGTGCCAAAATATTTAGATTTATATTATATTTTATTAAAATAATTCATAATTGATTAAATATACTATTACCTTTTTATATATATAATTCATCAGTTACAAAACTAATTAGTTATAATATAGTATATAATATATGATATGATATAGAATATTATATATTAGTATAATATAACTCGATAGCTATAACTAACGAGTTATATTATATATTATAACTCATTGGTTTAATATATAAAATAATTAATAATACAAAATGTTTATTTTATTTTGAAGTGATTCCATTATGATTTGAATCAATGTGAGATTTATTTTCAAAAGCATTGAAAGTAGTGATAATATAAAATACTATGTCTTTAGTATTTCAAGAATATTTATCATATCTTGAGATGTTCTTACCAAAATCTTAACCAAGGTGAGGTTTATATGTAGTTAACTATTGCCAATAAAAATATGACACACAATCATCTTTGTCTTCTATAGTTCCAGCTCAATAATTATCGTGGACTCAATTTCTTGAAATTCTATTGGTTTTTGAATTCTAACTCATCAACCATATTTTTTCTTATGAGGCCCATTTTAGACCCATATTTAATCTAATGAGGGGGACCTTATTAAGGAGCTAAAAAACTTCCTTATCTTAAATTGTCCTCAAGAAGAGGATAAGGAGAACAAGAGATCGAGTCCCAATCACATATGGAGAATATTTTAAGACATTTGGAGAACAAGAAGATCGAGTCCCAGATGCTTGATCAATGGTGACTCCAAGATCCACGCCATTGAGGTTTCAATCTTGGACCAAGGAAATACTTTATTTACAAGATTGATATGAGGAAGTTTGATGGTAGTGATCTCATAACATGGATATTCCAGGGATCAATTCTTTGATCTACACCTAGTGCCAAGTCTAGAAAAGGTAACTATTGCATCCTTATATTTGGAACTCGATCAATTTGTGTGCTATCGATGGCCCTGTGAATGCGAAAAGGACTATTGTCTCTTGGTCTCTTTTTATGGATGAATTGATAACACATTATGGGGATAGTATGAGCAACACCTTCTTTAGCCAATTGATAAATCTCAAACAAAAAGGTCTTATTACATACCCCATTCAACAATTTTAAAAGTTAAGTCTTAGTGTGAAGAGCATTCTAGAGGATGATTTGTTGGATCTCTTTGTGGGCACTTTAAAGGAGAGAATTCAACATGAGGTGCGTCTTTTGGAGCCTAAATCCTTGGAGAAGGCTTTTAGGAACGTAAAAATATGGCTACTATAAAGGTTGTTACTAATTGTTGCCGTCCTTATACACACTTGCAAACGTGAGCTAAGTCCTGCTCACTTAGTGTGTCCTCGGAGGCACAATGCTTAGGTTCAAAGTCCACGCTGTCACCTTTTCCGTCTAGGCTAACTCCTAGGGAAGCCAAGGGGGGTAGACCCTAGTTACTAGATGAGATTTACGTTTAAATGTTCTAGGAGTTGGTTTTAATTGTGTAAAAGGCCAGGGGGAATCTAGCCTATGATGTTAAGCAACAGATGCAAGATGCAACTATCTAAAATGTACAGTCAAGCCTTTTCCTATGGCAACTAAGACTAGTGCCTAAGATTGGGCAAGGGGTCAACTAAGTTAAGGGGGATTCGTTACAATATAATTACAAGTTACAAAGATTACGAAATTACAACAAGATAGATGCAGATAGATACAAAAGAATATATGAGATATACAAGCTAAACTAGATTAGATACAAGATATTAACAAGTGCTTGAAATGTGCAGGAAAAGAGGATATTCAACGATGAAAAGATGATCAACACATCAAGCAAAGCATGCTCACAAGAAATATAATTCTGTTGGATTGCTTTTCAATGGCAAAGGTACGCAAAGCACTCAAGACCCAGTCAAGAGAATGCCTCCAGGTGGATGCACACTTCTTGAAGGATCACACCATAAATAGAGGAACAAAATATAAATGAAAGCTTTGAAAGTAAAGTGCTCCAGATGAAGAGATGTAACCACTTAGATATTTAATCTACAACACATAAAAGATAACTTGCATGTAGATAGAAAGACAATAAGATCAGTCGCTTGCAAGTATGAAAATATATTGCAGATGTTGTATATCGAAGATTAATTTAAGTGATTAAGTGAGATTAATTTTAGCCCTATCTAGGTGTCAACCCAAAAACTCTCCTCCCCCAGTTACCAAGTGACTACTGGATGCTCAAGAAGTGAGGCAACGAGGCCTACCCTAGCTTCACATGTCAGCCCTAAGGTCAAAGTACTCCCGAAAAGGATGCCGCGCGCTGTGAGACCGTCCCTGGAATAACACCTTCCGTTGCCTTCCTCCGACCCCGTTTTAAATGGCGAAGATGGTGAGTTATGGTGTCCTATTAAGTTTAATTAATTTATTTTAGACCTATGAGCTAAATATTGCGATGTATGTTTGAGTGCTTGTAGCTTGCTCAAATAAAGATGCCGAAGTACTGAAAAAGAGTGTGAAATCTTAAACCATGAAATTGCAGATTTAGTTCTTAAGTTGTTTGAATTATTGCATGTAGATGTCAGAACTAAAATGCTTGTGAAACTGAGAGCTGAAACTGATGTGAAGGCTGAAGCCTTTGAACCAATAGATTGCAAGTTAAATTTTAATTTCCGGAAAAGGCCTTGGGGACCCAAACCGAAATTAATGATTGAGTTCTTAGCTTATTAGATTGCACATGTAAGATATAAGAACTGAAACTAGCGAAATTGAAAGAATGATCAATTGAGCCCTTTAAGATTATCGGTTTTCGCATGCATGTATAAGAATTAAATACTGAAAGGTAAAAGACTTGCATGCAAAATAAAAGAAGATGAAAGCAAAAGATCCACACTGCCTCCACGGGCTCTAAGCTAGCATATGTCATGAGATCTACTCTAGATTATTTTAAGTTAAGCATGCATGTAGAAATCACAACGATTAAACTAGCTAAGCTAAGATCTGAAAAACAGAAAATAAATCTAACTAAAGCATGCAAAGTAAAGACTAAAAGATAAAGGAATGCAAACCACTTGGGTACAACTCCTTTGGGCTTGCGTTTATAGTATTTAGAATAGAGAAGAAGAAGAAAAACTTTTACCACAATGAGAGAAGTTGTTTGAGGGTGTGTTGTGCATGGAATTGGGCAGCATGCCCTCTTGCCCTGGCGAGAATCTGCAAAAATCAGCAAGCTATTGCTTGCTGATTTGAACTGCAACACACTCAAAAAAACGTTATGAAATTTCTGGTTTTAGGCAGAAATTTCGTACATATGTAAACCAAAATTTTATATGATTAAATCGACCAATCTAAGCATGTTATATACCCAAAACTGAACGTGAAAGAATGAGGAAGAAGGATAGAAAATGCTAGTGAAGTGTAAGTGAAGATGATGGTAGATTCGTCCTTGAAGCTATCCCAACAACTTCATAGAGGTGATCTGCAAAACTTAAACCAAAAGTGAGATGGAACAACAGATAATATCCTGCATGCATAAATAATACAACATAGTTTCTATTATATAAGCATGCGCAAAATATATAGATGGACAACTACACTATTGCCTCACCTAGCCTAGTAAACTAATTTACTTGAGCAACTATTGACCAAAACACATAAAGATTCAGAATGATATCACCTCACAATAAGTGGCACATCCAGACTAATCTTGAACGCCACAGTTTCCTCCAAAGCAGTTTCTGTATTATTAAATTGGAAGAAGTTGTAGCATCAATACTGCTACAAGCTCTTCAAGAGCCAAGACCAGTGAAGCAATGTGAAAGAAATGAGAGAGAGAGAGAGAGGGATAGGAAGAATTTGGTAGCATAACAATACTGTGAAGAATGGTCTATAATGAGGGAGTGAGGGGTTTCTTATATAGCCTTGAGAGACCAAGAAACCCCTCTTGGATCTTCAACACTTGTCAAATATCCAAAGGGAAAGACAACTCAAAGGTAAAAGGAACCAATGAGATGATAGGCTTTTAGGGTGAGGGGAAATGGAAAGGAGGTGAAGATGATGAGGAGAAAGCAAGGAGGGAGGGACGACTTTGGCAAGAGGAGACCCACGCATGCCTCAAGGGAGAAGTTTCATGCTTTGAAAGGAGATGTTTCCATCTCTACGTTAGACATCTCCAAAAAGCCAAGGATAAAGCGTGAGTTAAAAGGGAAGGGCGTGAGGATGAGGGAGGAGTGTGGTTGGATGTGGGTGGCACACTCCCAAAAGGTACGTGAGAGGTGGAGGAAGGGAGTATGAGATGAAGAAGGGACCCACGCTCTAATTTAAGAGAGCTTCAAAATACTACGTGGAAGTGGGGACGCATATCCAAGAGAAATGCATGAGCTTGAGGGGAAGGCGTGAGGTAGGATAGGGAGTGTGGTAGGAGTGTGACGTCCACACTCCTAAGTGGGACGTGGATGGGAGAGGAATGCATATGAGGGGAGAGGGGCCCATAACTCATTTAATATATAAGTTATTAATTTTGAAAAGAAAGGGGACGTACTACTTTAATGAGGGGCATAAATCTCAAAGGGGAATTAAATTAAAAAATAATTAAATGAGTGGGTAAAGGGTAGGTAAAGGGTTAGGATGGGTTAGGTGGGTTCCCTCTCATTAACTTCACACTTACTTTACCTGATTTGGTCCATTATTACAAAATTTACATTTTCCCATGTCTTGGGTTTGGCAATTAAAATCGTCGTTTTCCGAAAAAAACTCCTAAGTGGACAAAAAACCTAGCAAAACTTGCCTGACTGAGTTGAAACTTGGTCCACGGGTGTAGGGGGTCTTATTAACTTTCTTTTGAGTACAAATATCCCTATCAAAAATCTCGGGACTTAAGTTTTACATTAATTACCCAAAATTAATTAATTAATTAATTCCCAACTTAAAAAAAAACCTAGCTAGACTTGAAAAAATTCCGCGAAATTTGGCGTGTTGTCTTACATGGTCATTTACATCGTTCCTAAACACTAGCTACCCAAGAATGACTTCATTAGAACGCCTTTCATCACTTTGGAGGATTTATTGCTAGTGGGAGTGAAAAACTCAAGAGAGATTAACCCGGCTGGTTAGGCCACATTAACCTCCCGAGGATAAAAAACACTTAGTGAAAGGAACTCTCTTGATCACGAAATCCTAAGGCAACTGACCTAACCATGATCCATGGAGACCTATTACAATATTAACCCACGCAGGGGTGCGGTAATCCCGCTTACAAAACTGTGTGCTGGAGCAAAAAATGCCCTGTAGAACCAAAAAGTCTTCGACTTATTTGCATCCGATGATGCATATCTTCATGGTACATGGAGTTGACCCCGTAGTTGAAGAGGCGGTCAACACTAACACTTATAGAGAGCACAATATTTCCACTACTAACTTCACTCGATCTACAAAGTTTTCATCCCAACCAATGGATGAAAGAAGAGGAAAGGGACTATGTTTCAATTATGACAACAACTATAATAAGGGGCATAAGTGTGGTGAGAAGAAATTATTCTATATAGATTGTGAAGAGGAAGAAGAACAAGAGTTGGAACCTTCTCAAGATTCATAACCAAAAGAGACTACTCCAACCATATCTTGTCATGCTCTGGTCTGCATTAGCATTCCTCAAACTCTCAAGATAGAAGGATATATCAAGAATAAAAAGGGAACAATGTTGATTGGTTCTGGAAGTACCCATAACTTCATTAACTATAAATTAACCAAACTTCTCAATTACTTTATATATCCAACACTAAAGTTTCAAGTAACGGTCGTTGATGGATGTACCATAAATTGCTTAGGAAGTGCCATAGTATTAAGCTCAATATAAAAGATTATTTCTTGGATAGCCCAATGATTTGAATCCAAATGGGTGGTGTTGATATGGTATTAGGGTCCAATGGTTACAACCATTGGGAACAATGGCTTTTGATTTTCAAGAGATTTTCCCCGGAAGGAAAGGAAAATGAAATCAAATGTATACAAGGGAAACCATCTAAGGTTATAATCTCTAACAATATGGCAAAATTGTTAAAATAAGGACGTTGAGGAGTAATTGCACAATTGTGCTCGCTAGATGTTTGAACATCTAAACCCTTCGTGCCTTGGATCTTGAAAGAGATATCGATAATCATTCCAAAGTATTTGATGAGATGCCCAAAGGCCTTACTCCTACTCGATAGCATGATCACACTATTAAATCAATCTTGGGGAGACTTCCTCTTAACATTTGACCTTATAGATACCCTTTTGGCCGAAAGAGTGAAATTGAGCGTATTGTTGAAGAAATGCTAGAGGATGGCATTATTAGCCTTAGCCAAAGTGCTTTCTCTTCACTAGTGGTTATGGTTTACAAAAAGGATTTTTCATGGCATATGTGTCTTGAGTATGAAAATCTCAACAAGATCACTGTTAAAGATAAATTTCCTAATCTTGTCATTGATGGATTGTTAGATGAACTGGAAGGAGCATTTTTCTTTACTAAGTTGGATCTTCTTTTAGGATATCATTAAATTAGAATGAGGGAAGAAGACATCCCCAAAACAACCTTTAGAACACATGTAGGTCATTATGAGTTTCTAATGATGCCTTTTGGCCTTACTAATGCTCCTTCAACATTTGAAAGCTTGATGAATTCTATTTTTAGGCCCTTCCTTAGAAAATTTGTATTGGTATCACCAATTTCTATTTCCCTCATCAAACTCGGTTTGACTATTTCCAGGTATGGTTGGTTTCGTTTTCTTGCATTAGGACAATCATCCATCATGGGTTTTTTAACTTCGGCCTTTTTTCACTTTGGCCTTGGATGATAGGAGAGATTCATCGACTATGAGGACAGATTCAGAGATTAGCAATGCTCCTCCTCCTCATTAGCAGGCAAGTAATCCTCGAGGGCTTGAGTAGATCCTCCCGGTGCCTCCATTTGAGACATTTCTTTTCGAGTTCTTGAGAGGTTTCCTCTCTTCTCTAGGACTCCCAACTTTGTATCTTTTTGTTTCTCCGAGGATAGATTATAGATTCTAGGTCTTTGACCTCAGAGGATAGATATGCTTTTATAAGAGTTGCACTCACACTCCCACTATGTATTGTTTCTGATGTATCTGGCAATCCCTTTGACCTATTTATGGTCACTTGTTGGACATTAATAAAATTATCTTATCTTATTTTGCTTAACACAAGTTGATCCAAATGCATGTACTGAAAGATGACCAACACACGTTGTTTTTATATATTTTAATTCTTCCAAAAAAAAATCTGGTTACCCTGTAATGTAATGTTAGACAAACTAGCCATTAGAGCACAAAACAATTAGCCTAAATTTTGCTGAAAATCAAATCTGAAACTGAGATAGAGACTTACAAGTTACAACCAAGAAAACTGTGTTTTTCCTCCCTGTTATCCACCAAGTTGCACTAGGATGGACTTGCAGTTGAGCCGCTAAAGATTGAACATTCACATGTTCAAAATCAAAGTTCAGAAGTCCAGTCGGTCAAATATGACCACTTTTTCACATTTCCATCCCTTGAGGGGGCATTGTAATAAGATGAGATTGGCATGATGATTTTCTCAAAGGCTTGGCCTCCTAAGACTTGATCATGAATACATACTCTAGAGTGTTTTTTTTCACTTGTTAATTATTTCTTGCTCGAAATTCATTTTAGGCAAGTTTAATTTCTAAGTTTTTTCACTCACTACCTCCAAAGCTGGAGTGTGTATTCATGGTTAGGCCTTAGCTTTAAAAATCTAAGTCTGGTGTCTAAATGTTTATGTTACCATGCTAGGTCATCAATTTTGAGTCATATGGAAATTGCGCTAAGTCCCCCATAGGTTTTTTAATGTTTTGAGTCAATAAAAAATATCCCGTAAAACAAGATATTTTAATTGTAATTTAGTCATGTATTAAAACAATGGTACTAGGAGGCATTATATGCCTTGGGGGTATTTATTTTTGGACCTAGAATACCCACTTTACCTAAGTACCCACTTTTTTGAGTAAAATTAGTGATTTTAATTACTTAAAAAATAAATTTGCTCACAAAAGTCAATAAAAGACATAAAAAACAAGAAAAATCAGCAAGTGCTATTTTTGAGGAAACATGTTTCCAACATGTTTTTAGTTAACTTCCTTTCTCTCACTTGAGATTCACTTAAGGAGAGTTAGCTTGAGTTAGAAGTGAGTTGGAGTGATGAGATGTCAAGTGGGAGAAGTTTCCAAAGAGAGGGTGCGCCCCTCTCTCTCTATGTGGTGCATTCTTCAAGGAGGGCACACTTCCCAAGGAGGCTGCCACCTCTCTTGAGCCATGTGTCGCCCCTCCCATCCTTTCTCCCTCTCATATGTGGCACATTGTGGAATTACGTGGAGAGGTGTCTCTCATATCTCTCACACATGTCACTCACCCTCTTCCAAGTGGTGTGCCCTCCTCCATTGGGATTGTCACCCTCTTGGCTTATATATTTGAAGCATTTGCTCCCATTGTAAACTAGATAGAGCTTGGAGAAAGAACTTATGCTATTGTAACACTCTTTCAAGATTGAATAAAGAAGACTTTGGAGGTCACATGGTGGATGGTAGCATTGTGTGGATGTGGATGTTCGTGGTTTAATATTGTGAGGTAATTGTATCTTGTTTATGTGCTTTTCAATTTGTAAATTGGCCTTAGTAGGGGTGCTATCACCCAATAGGAAAGATCTTCTTAACTAGTTTGGCTATTAAGATGTCATTTCCCCTTCCAAGTGATGATAGGACATGGATGAAGTAGCCTAAGTGATTCATGTGGGCTATAGTTATAAAAAAGGGAATTATTTAATTATTTAATATCCTAAGGGAAAAGTGCCTAACAAAAATGACATTAGATAATTAAAAGGGGAAAAGGGGAAAAAGCGCCAAAAGTGACTTGGGAGGAATATGAAACATCACTTAAATTGATTAAAAGGTAAAAGGGTCGCAAAAGAGTCAACAAAGGAATAAAAGGGAAAAATGAGGGTGCCCTCTCTCATTCTAGCATTGGTATTTTCTAATTTCTCATTGTGGTTTTGGAACTCTTGGGACGAAAACCCTAGGAGGATTTTTAGAGATTGGCTTCGGTGGTGGGACCATCCACCCTAGTTGGTCATCTTGGGGAAGATATCATATAGATTTCTTCAATGTGCTTAATGTGGATCAGTATTTCATCTTTGGGCGGCGAAGTTTTCCCTATATAAGGCTGAGTTTTATTTGTGGTGGCAGAAAGCTATAGTTTGTGGTTGACTTTGCATTGAATGGACGACGTTCTTCAGCTCTAGAACTGCAGCATATTACTGTGGGTCGATTTTCTGAGAATAGGGGCGAATTTTATACAAGCTGGGCGCATATCCTTTCCTGTAGCTGTATTATGAGTGTGCATAACTTGTTTCTTGGGGGAGGGGCCTACTTACCCACTGTTGGGGGCGATTTTATCATATGAGGGGCGAGCTAGCTGACTAATACACATTCTCAGGGCTGAAGATTAAGATTTGCTGTGTGCTGGGTCATTTTTCCATTTCTGGAGGCTGAGTCTTGGAGAAATCGTGTTATTCACTGTGGGTATCACTCTTCAACAAAGAGACGGATTTATGATTGGTAGAGGGCGATTTTTGTAAAGAGCGACACACCCATTTGATGCTGGATTAGATTTTCTATTGGGGTCGACTTAATCCTTGTTAGAGACCGATTTACAATCAAAGAGAGGGGTTAACTGTATGCTGGGCATAACTACATGAGAGCTGGGCCGAATCTATTTGTCCTTTATCCATTTCTAGATTGCTAGGTAGAGTTGGGTTGCTGTTCCAGACTGTATATAAATTCTGGGCATACTTCTCTCCACTTACAGGCCTATATATCAACAATGCTTCATATCTCGATCTGTTTTGCATCTTCGCAGGGAGCTGTTATATCAATACTGCCACATATGATGTTTATTCCTCTCTGTGTATGAAGAACAACATATAGAAAGGACATACCAGGTTCTTATTCATTGCTGTACACCATTTCTGAGCATTGCTATTTTGTATTACATCCATCTAGAATAATAGAAAGTCAGCCTATAAATGATTTTGTGTGCCATTTCTATTTGATTATTGCTAATAGTTTAGAGTTCTTGCATATCCTTACACAAAAACAATTACATCCAAATTGTTTACTCTAACTTCTGAACTGTATAAGAAACAGAAAAAAAAGTATATACTTTTTGGCAAGGCTATTACATAAAATCTTTTGTTGCTTTATATATGCGGTTAATGATTTGCATGTTAATTTTGCTTAATTGCATGCTATTTAGACTTCATGTGTAAGGAACACCGATATTTAACAAGTTGTAAGTTTATCAAGATTGCCGGTCTTCATACTTGAAATGGTGGCCGATTTGAGTGTGTTATCCACCAAGTTGCACTAGGATGGACTTGCAGATGAGCCGCCAAAGATTGAACAATGACTTGTTCAAAGTTCAGAGTTCAGAAGTTCAGCCGGCCAATATGCCCCTTTTTCAACTTTTTTACCACATTTCCATACCTTGTAGGGAATTGTAATAAGAGGTGTTGCATGATGAATGTTGTAAAAGGTTTAGCCTTCTAAGACTTAAACATGAGTTGTTACTCTAGAGTGTTTTTTTTACTTGTTAATTATATTTTGCTGTCCAAACAATTTATAATTTCCGAGTTTTTTCACTCAATTT
>ML843682.1:20016-38367 GCA_009831015.1 Picea engelmannii | reverse complement strand
AGATGGGAAAATAGAGAGGAATAACATGATAATTGAGGACATGCTCAAAATGTATGTGATGGATTAGCCATCAAAGTGGGAGGAATATATCCACTTAGTAGAATTTTCATACAATAATGGGTATCAGGACTGATTGAAAATGAGTCCATTTGAAGCATTGTATGGAAGAAAATGTAACAGACCAATGAGTTGGGATAATCCAACAGACAAAGCAATTGTTGAGCCGTATTTTCTAAAGGAAATGGAAGAGAATATGAACAAAATAAAGCATAATTTATAGGTTTCCCATGATAGGAAGAAAACTATGCAGACAAGAATAGAGTGTTTATAGATTTCAAAGTGGGAGAACATATGTTCTTAAAAGTGAAGGAGAACAAATTTATTTAAGATTAGGAAGTTTCCCAAAGTTGGCAGCAAGATATTGTGGGCCTTTTGAAATATTAGAAAATATAGGTCCAATTGCATATATGCTAGCATTGCCTGCATCCATGAAAATGCATAATGTATTTCTTCTGTTGTTCTTAAAGAAATATATGTCTGACTCTAACCACATAATTGAAGGAAATTTATGGGTGGACCCAATACGCATCCTAGACCAGAAATTCAAAGTGCTAAGGAAAAAATCCATAGGGATAATAAAGGTTCAATGGACCTGGTACGTTCCTGGAGATTTTATATGGTAGCATGAAGAAAACATGTGGGAAGAATACCCACAAAGTTTTGGAAATTTTTGTTAGCTCTAAAAGTCACACTTTGTTTGTTAAAGTGTAAGCTCATCACCCACCAGAATGTAAAAGATAATTTTGGTTTTGAATAGGTGGATCGGAAATATGGATAAAGAAAGAGAAAGGGTTGGAAACTGTAGATCAGTAAGCTACACCAATGGGCAATGGAGTCACAAACATCCTACTCATCGAAGGCACAAAAGATGCCCAATGGAAAAAAAGATTATATGTTGATAACTGGAAGAATGAAGAAGGAAAAAATAAGGTATAATGTTCCCTAAAAAAAGATACTCTCAATTTAATGAATCAATAAATACTTGAATATAAACAATGACTGATGGGCAAAATACAACAGATCCTAAGTTGCTTAGGGATCCATAAATCATTGACAGCCTTTGATCCTCGAATCTGCAATATATTCAAATAAGAAGAAATATAAATAGAAGAGTTACATCTGAAGTCACAGCTCTCATGAGTCTCCAATAGCATTAATTCTTACAATCATAAAATTCCCACAGGCTTACAAATGAACATACACAGAAAAATTGCATATTCCTACTCTCTCTAGCCTCTCTTGGCTCATCCCTCTCCTTTCTCCAAGAGATATTTCCTTACTTAAATAGAAAATAGCATAAAAATTAACTAAGGAGGTTAAATCCCATCTCCTCCATTGTATTCTAAGACTTGGAGATAGGTGGCAACAATCAAAGAGACAAAAATCCAACAAACTGCTAATTTTCAGGAATTTGTTGGAAGCCATTAATAAAATTTCTCCACCTCATTGCATGAGGCCTTTTCTGGAGCTAAATCTTATGTTGAGGTGTCCCTTGACATCTAAATGATTCTTGAGAAGTCATTCAAACCCTTCTTGATATGTGGCAACCTCCCAACAAGGCGAATATCAAAACCGTGACCGCTATAGGAAATTAGGCAACGTCGATGTAAAACAGCTGGGTAGTGCCACTTATATGTCTAATATCTCTCAAAAAATAACACAATTTGAAAAAATGAGAGAGGTTTTTGTTATTTGGCATGTTATGAACAAAAACCTCCTCCATTGTTCAAAAATACCTTTTCAATTGTTCTGAATCCAAGTTTAAAGTTAGTGACTAAAAATTGGTAAAATAACTCTGCACAATTCATTTTCTGCCAGAAATATTAGGTAGTTCCTGTAGGTAGCACCACTTATGCTATGTCTATGTGCAGGTTTGGGTAGCAATGTCAAAATGCAGCACCTTCAATCTTGAACGTGTGCAGAGTAGTTGATGGTATTTTTATAATGTCGAACCCATTGTGTTTAGGTGTCTTGGCAGTATAGTAGGTTGTGCACTTTACCACTGAGGGAGTTAACACTTTAGAAAAAACCCAAAACTCTGATAGTTAGGCCTCTTCTAGCTACAAATTCTTGTGCTAACAATTTTGAAGAAAACATAATGCAAGACTCAACTTTGAGCAACTAGAATTTTGGAACCACATCTCAGAGTCCTAGCTAACTGTGTTGGGGGCCCTGATAAAAGAATGAAACAATCCTTGGGTTAGCCCTGATAAACGAATGGTGCATTCCTTGGGTCTATGGGTTGAGGGGAACAAGAGATTATGGTTGGAATTGGTGTTGGAGTTGTGAAAATGCAGAATTCTATTTCTAAGTATTGTAATGTAAATTTTCATATATGTATATCGACATAGTGTGCACCAAGGAAAGCTCACAATTGTAGGGGAGGGGGATTGTAGCATCCCCACTATAATCCCCAAATTAATTAATGTTTAATGTATATACAATATGTGGCTACTATTATATTTTTTTAATTTAAAGAGAAATAGAGTTACCAATGTTCTTAGATCTTCTTTTAATAATAGTTATATCATATATTGGAAAATAAGAAGAATAAACAAGAACAAGAGAACATAAGAATTTTTCTTGGGAAAACCCCAAATGGGGGAAAAACCCATCCAACCTTTCTTAGACAGATTCCATCGAAGATAATATAACCATAAACCAGATCTCAAGAGAAACAAACAATGAAGAAACCCTGGCACTAGGCTAGCGCACAAACTGGTGCTAGCGGCTATAGTAGCAACAACATACAACAATAGCGCACAAGAGAAAACCACCACTAAGAATAACCAATAACCTCATATGTCACAGTGCAATGTCTTCTTCTTTTCCTCAGACTTGTGCATCCTTGAGAAAGTGAGTGAGTGTGTTTCCAAATGAGCAAGGAATCCTCTTTATTTATAGTCTTCAAGTCACTTTACTTTGGTCAACTTCTTCTCTTGAGATTTTAATTTCCATTTATTCTTTTATTGTGGTCCAACTTCTATTCCAGGTTGTTTTTCCATTTGTTCAATGGTATTCTGTGATTTTGGGAATCTTCTCCTCTTCTCATAAAGGTTATCTAGGAGGAAAATACCTCCCATTGCTATCAAAACATCAACACTCCCTCTTAGCTAGGGAGGTGTATTTCCACAATGTATTCAAATAGTAGTCCATTGACTACTCTACAATAAATTAGTAGCATGACTACTACCATGCCATCGGTATCTCAAATCATCCACCACAGTCTTTATGACTATGTTGCAATCAAACAGTAGTAGAAAACTACTATAATATCGTCCAACAGTACACAACTATGAACATGTTATAGTAGTACACAACTATTGTCCAGTGGTACACAACCATAGCCATAGTAGTACACAACTATTGTCCAATGGTCACAACCACTGCCATAGTCTCATTACTACGTAGAAATCCACTAGTAGCACACAACTACTAGCATGTTGTCCAGTAACACACAACTACTTCCATAGTGTTATGACTATGTTTTGATGTTTCTCCTCTCCCATATACCCAGTTGTGCATTACTCCCTCAGTCACCTCACATAATCGATATAGGAAACCCTTAGCTAGAGGGGTTAACTGACTGGAGGAGAAACACCACACCTCCCTCTCAATGAGGGTGGACATTCTACATCACACCAAGCTTGTCTCTGAATTACTCATACATCAATATAGACAGAGGCTTGGTGAGACTGTTCTTTATCTTCTCATTCATGGATATGTATCAGAGCTTCATAGCTCCTCTCTACACCATGTCTCATATTTATTGATATTTTATCTCTATGTTATTTGACTTGTCATGACAGACAAGATTCTTTGAAAGATTTACACAAATTTGATTGTCACAATCAAAGTTTCTCTAACTCTAGATCAAATATCCTTGCAAGCAACTTTCGAAGCCACATTGTTTCATGGCTTGCAACACTAGTTGTGATATACTCTTCCTCTGTTGTACTGAATGCCACTGATGTCTTATTCCTTCTTAACCATGAGATCATGCATGATTCCAAAATGAAGCAGCATCTAGATGTGATTTTCCGATCCACTTCACTCTCTACCCAGTTAGATTCTATATAACCCTGTAGCTTCACATGTCCATCCGAGACATATCTCAATCCATATCCAATTGTACCATGTAGGTACCTCAACACATATTTTGTTGCCATCTAATGTACATGTCTAGGCTCAATCGTGTACTGACTCAAGGTGTTCACTGCAAAACATATGTCTGACCTAGTGTAACTAGGTACATAAAGGCTCTGATCAATTGTCTTTACATCGTAGGATCCACAAACTATGAAGATGAATCACTCAAGAGATTCAGATTCATCATCATAGCTGTGGCTATGGACTTGCAGTCCATCATCCTAAATCTTTGTAGGATCTTAACATTATATTTTTCTTGGCTAAGGAAAATCTCATCTGGTCTCTGCCACACTTCAAATCCCAAGAAATAATGCATTAGAACTAGATCCTTCATATTGAATTCTGAAGTGAGCTCCCTCTTGCATCCAACTATGATATTCTCATCTCCTGTTAGAAACAAGGCATCCACATGTAATACCAAAATCAATGGGAAACCATTCTCAACCTTGTAGTAAAGGTTGGGATCTACATCACTCTTGGTAAACCCTAAGCTTATCAGGTAGCTATTTATCCCGGCAACCATGCCATGGGTACCTGATTTTAGTCTGTACAAATCCTTATTCAATCTGCAGACATGAGAATCTTTCTCATGTATCTTGGGGATTCTCTATGTGCACTTCTTCTGGCTACTGGAGAAATTGTCTCATCATAATATTATCCCTCTTGGGTGGAGAATCCTCTAGAAACAAAAAACGATTTGTACATCTCTATGCTTCCATATGAAGCATGCTTGATCTTGTAGATCAACTTGGAAGTCACCACTGACTTCCCTTCTGGTTTCAAAACCACTTCTCACACATCATTCTTCATGATGGATTGACACTCCTCTATCATGGTATCCTTACATACGTGTTTTTTAGCATCTTCTTCAAAGGTGGAAGGTTTTGAATCAATAAGTTTACTCATCAGCGCCACATAACTGGAAAACTTTTGTGGTCTCTTTCTCTCTCTAGAACTGAGGAAAAATCCATATCCTGGTCCTTCTGACTGACTTCATCCTCAATCACTAAAAAAAGGGAATCCTTCGAGGAGGTCTCATATCTCCTCGAAGCCTCTAAAGATTCGATCTAGCATCCTCAACTCATGGCACCTATTTTTCAGTCCTGGAAGACGTCTCTCTCTCCCATCTGAATCTGAGGGGGAATACTTTTTAAATGAAAGTCTCTAAGCCACTTAATATCTCTCATATTAGACTCACTCTGAGTTTGCATGCTCCCTATGAAGCTTGAATCCCTCTGAGTCTATATAATATCCAGAACCATCTTCTCCCTTTGCATGTGTTGGCCTCCTCTGAAGTATGATCTCCTATGAAATGTCCTAGGGAGGTTGCTCCTCCCTACTATATACTGAGGGTTGAGTCCCTCTGAACTATAGCTTCTTTTGAGCTGGTAGTTGGTGGGCCTCCTGCCTCACCATTGGTGGAGTCATATTCTCCTTCTTATGATATGGCTCATCAATTCCATATATCTGTATCCCCTTTGCATCCTGCAAAGTATCACGGGACCATGTTGGTCTCTTCCTGGTCACTGAAGCATTTTTGGGTAGGCCCTTCTGGATATACTAACTTTTCCTGATGATCTGAAGAGTGATCACCTCAACTAGAGGAATTTGTATGGTCATATTCAGAGCCTTCTTCTCCTCACAATCAATATTCATGTGAGATACTCTGTATCCTGCAAAAGTACCCTTCTTGTCAGAAGGTTCTGACTTTGTCCTCTTCTCCTTGTGTATGGTCATGTACACAAATATATGTTTGGATAGTATGCTCCATGTCTCATCCAGATACCATCTAATTTTTTGCCTCTTGCAACCATCAATATATATCCCTCATAGATATATCACATGTGACCTTCTCGGAACAAG
Organism: Picea engelmannii; assembly: GCA_009831015.1. NCBI lineage: Eukaryota > Viridiplantae > Streptophyta > Pinopsida > Pinales > Pinaceae > Picea > Picea engelmannii. The sequence goes on along the minus strand of ML843682.1, from coordinate 32,295 downwards.
AGTAACAACAAGGGAAAACATAATACAATAATAAGAATCTTGTGATAAGAATCATAAAACAAGAATGGGAACAATCATCACAATAGCTCCTTCTCAGAGCTATCATCTGTGACCTATCTAAGACAAGAGTCAAAACAAAATACAATAACAATAAATAAGAACAACACTTCTCAACACTCTTCCAGTGTTGTGACCAATCATTCCTCATAGTAACCTTCCTAGCACAAAGTCAACAACCAAGAACATCTCCTAGAAGAGATCAATTTCATTTTGCAAATAAGTACATTATTAATACTAAACAATGAGTATTTACTTAATTATCATCATATCAACAACATTCAAGTGCTACTAAACATTTGATAACAATAGCAATGATAGAAATCTAAATATTTCTATTCTAGTTACAACATCTACTTAAGCAATATAAAATATCAAACCAGATATGAAAACCTCAAGTCTAGTTGTTTTTGTCAAATTTGAGTTGTCTTCTACATCCCGATCATGTGTTTCGAAACACTACCATCTAAAATACATACTCTTCATCCTTTGACTACTTTTCTTTTTCCTGGGGTGTGAACTCTTCCATGTCAGTTGCATGTGCATTATGATTTCGTTTCTCATCCTTATGAGCACATTAAGAGGAATAATGTCCCATCTTCTTACAGTTGTAGCATACGAATTTTGACGCATCCTTATTATAATGTGGTCTTTTAGATTTCTTCAGACCAACTTCTCTTCTCTCTTTCCTTTTCTTCACATGAGCGGAAAGAGCTTAGTTTTCTTCATCATTTGTTTTATGTGATTTGGATATCAACCTAGATTCTTCTTAGTTACAATCTGACCACAACTTGTCAAACTTGGGTAGTTTCATTCTTGCACAAATCCCTTGAACAAATGGGTCCCAAGAGGAAAGAAACCCATTGAGTGTAGTATTCATGAGTTCAATGTCATCCACTGGGTCTCCAATAGTTGCTAACTGGTCCTTAATCTACGAGATTCTCATGAAATAGTTGGAGACTATTTTTGACTTGTTCATTGTCACGTTTCAGAGTTGATTACTTAGAGTAAGCTTCTAGTTGGTGTTCTTTATTTCATAAATTATGTTTAGGGAATCAAACATTTCTTTCAGTTTCTTCAGTTCTGATACTTTCAATATTAGATGATCCTTAATCAAGTTTGTCAAGATCCTCTTTGCCTTGACTTCATTCTTCTTGAAATTTTTTTTGGCTTAATCTTCTTCTAGTTATGGAAGCGCATGCTTGACATGATCCAATAACTCATTCTGTTCTAGAATGAGGAGTACCATATGCTTCCAGGATTTGAAGTTATCTTCTCTGTCCATTCTATCTTCAACTCTCATATTGGTACTCATTTTCACCGATAGAAGCCCTAGATCTAAGAAATTTCAAATTTTTAAACTTATCCAAACTGGAAACGGAGTGTTACGGGGGTTGCGCTAGGATAGGAAAAACTTATCTATAGTGAAATTAGTCCCATATCCTTGTAACTAGTTCTCAACGAGCTTGACAAAGAATTGTGTAGCTGTAGTTTTTCAAGATCTTTCCTTCCAGCTGTTAGACTGCCCAGAAGGTAACCAACTCTGAAACCATGTGATATTTTCTTAATTTATAGAGCATTAGAGTTAACAGTGTTCTTATATCTTCTTTTAATAACAATTATATAATATACTGGAAAATAAGCAACATAAACAAGAACAAGAGAACACAAGAGTTTATCCTGGGAAAACCCCAAATGGGGGGAAAACCCATCCAACCTTTCTTAGATAGATTTTGTCCAAGATAATCCAACCATAAACTTGCTCTCAAGATAAACAAACAATTAAGAAACCCTAGCACTAGGATAGCACACAAACTAGTGCTACAAACTACAATAGCAACACCATACAACAGTAGTGCACCTCTTCCCAGAGATAGTGCAGAAGAAAAAACCACCACTAAGAATAACCAAGAACCTCAGATGTCGCAGTGCATTGTCTTCTTCCTTGCCTTATACTTTCCCATCCTTCTTCAATGAGAGAGAGAGAGAGAGAGTGTATGTCCAAATGAGCAAGGTGTCCTCTCTATTTATAGTCTTCAAGTCACTTTAGTTGGGCCGACTTCTTCTCTGGAGATTTTAATTTCCCTTTATTCTTTTCTTGTGGGCCAACTTCTCTTTTGGGGTGTTCTTCCATTTTTTTTATGGTCTTCTTGTACTTCTATAATATTCTCCTCTTATAAAAAAGGTTGTCTAGGAGGAAATTATTGCCCGCAACTACCAAAACATCAACAACTATTTCTATGTTTTAATAATAAAATGTGATGTCAGTTGCTAAGGGGACATGGACATAGATGGGAGCTAAATTAATCCAAAAGAGAGTGGAGGGTCTAAAAGAATGGCCAAGAGGGGTCCAAGGGGGAGTTACCAATGTATATTAATTCAAGCCATTTTCCTAAAATTGTTATTAATATATGAACCTTCTAATTTCTGATTGAGTGTTCCCAAAACCAATCATTGAATACATGTAAGAGAGTGGGTGTGAGTGGTAACATCCCATATTTATTGGGCACCTGAGGGTTGAGTAAAATCAGCTTGGGGAAGTGTGTGAGTCAAGAAAGAAAGACAAAGAGAGGAAATTCATATGGGAAGCTACATCGGTCTTAGATGGTCAATGTTTTTGGCATGAGCAATGAGTAGAGAGAAAGAAAGAGATCTTGGAATTGAAAAATCCATGGAGGGAGAATTATAGAGCAAGATGGAACATATTGGAGCCTATTTGGAGCCGGAAACTGAAGATATGGGTTGTCAAGCCTGAAGAGTGAACTCATGTGTGAGTTGCATTGTAACAACAAGTGTTTGTTGTTGTTTGTTGGTAGTTTTCTTAGCAACAAGATCCCTTGAGTTCCTAGCTGAGAGATTCATGGTTACATGTGCTAGAGAGACCTTGATAAATGAATGGGATGCCCAAGGAACTGATATCAGTGAAGAGGTACATTCCCTACTTTGGAAAATTCAATAGGAAGAGAGATTGTGGAAAATTGGGATAGTTAGGAGAATACCAGTGACATTGTGAGTTTATGAGTTGTTAGTGGACAGTGAGATACCACCCTGCTTTTTGGATTACTAGCCTCAACTCAGGGGTGACTTGTTGTTGATATTTGGAACATCAAGTCTATGGTTAGGTGGAACGTTTGTCCCAAGCAGTTGGTTGCACAACATAATTAAAACATAAGTGTTTTATTTGTTTATGTGTTGTATTTATGAGTTTATTTGTTGTGCATGAACTCTATGTATTTGAAAATTATTTAAATACCATTGTAATTGAAGTGTTATTTGCATTTGATGTTTATATGATAATGTTGTAGATGCTTTAATTTAATGGTATAAAAAATAGCTCAATCTAGTTTTAAATCATAGATGAAAGTTACCAAAATTTATTTAGTTAGCATAAATTTTAAACTATGAGTTTTTTGCACCATAATGCCCCTCGGTTGGGCTTGGGGAAATTACATGCAAAATCCTGGATCATAGAATTGAACATAGATCAATCAAATATTGTAGTTAGGGCATACACATGATACACAAAATGTACAACGATACACAAAACACATAGAAAAATAAGGGTTTTCCTTTAGTCTTGATAGCCCACATCAAACCACTGTCTCATTCTCATTCTCTGTGAACTCGAGATCACAGAACCATCGGATCTGATACCATGTCAGGATATATATATATATATATATATATATATATATACAATTGTAGAAGAGAAAAAAGGATCTAAAAGTAGTGGTGGTGTATAAAGACACCATTGCATTGAAGCACAAGCACACTCTGTGACAACACAAATAGATCTCTCCTGATGATGATAGACTCATCCATAAGAATAATCTATAAATAGTTTCAGGTCATGGACCAAACTAACAATAATGGAATGGAATTAGTTAAACTTGTCCATAAAAGGTTAAAATAAAAATCAAATAAAAAGAAATAATACAAAATAAATAAAAATAACACAAGTAGTATGGGACACAACTCATATCCAAGAAACCTTATACAACTAATCTAAAGTGAAACAAAGAAGAAGTAGCACAATTTGAACAACTAAAAAACTATTCAAATCAGTTCTTTCAAGAACAACAATTAKCCATCATMTTTCTTTTATCCTTCCATGGAAKTTCKCTTGGGCGTGCGAGMGATCTTTTCCTCTAGAGCAAMAAGATCRAGACCCAACTCTTTGTACCCTRACCTTGTCAGGGACATGCACTAAGAACGACAAGGAGCATACCTCTMTGATACCACTAATCTGGATTTTATGAGAATAAAGAAATTAATACATATCTATATTATTAACACAGATATGCAATGAAAAATAACAGAGATACAATAAAACTTGGCTTCTATTCAATAAAGAAATATGTTGAAACTGTAAAATGTAGACTAAAACATGCTTGCTAGAATGGTGGTGACTTATCTCTGAGAAGAGATGTGACAGTTGCGCTAATTCTCAAGATGATGAGTACAATGAGGCTCCAAAGAMATTTTTACATCAAACATGAATGTCAAAACCCTAGACATCCAAAAACCTAACCCTAGGATATGAAGCACCAAAAKTCATGCGGGCCTCGTTGGGGGTAAGTTGGTACATCGACTTCCTGGGGTCRTAACTTTTGCATACGATCTCAATTTTAGTTGCACGATATCCTATTGGAAAGGTCTATCCAAGGAATACACATTATCTTGTCACACTCTAACTTTGTCTACAGTTTGACTGTGGAAAGACCAAAAAWTGTTGTTTAGGGCCTCAAAGCAACTTTGGAAGTTCAAGACCSGAAAAACTAGCAAAATAACTGCCAAAATGAAAACTGCATGTGAGCTAGTTGGAATAGGTGGGTGGCCATYAATATCCACCTGGATCAMAATCACATGTCTTGGTGGAGAAGGGAAACAAGGAAATATTCATGGMATTCCAAGAGTTGTACTTGTTAGAGAGATTTCAGCTATGTAGTTGAAAAAGAGTTTCAAKAAGGGATGTCAGATTTTTGCATCCCATATGGAAGATGCAGCCAAAGATAAAGTGGAAAGCATTGAAGACCATCCAGTCTTAAGGGATTTTGAAGATGTTTTTAGAGAAATATCAKGACTGTCACAAAAGAGAGACATTTAWTTATCTATTGACTTGATGCCAAGAGATTCCCCAGTGTCCAAGACACCATACAGAATGGGCAYGCCAAAATTGAAAGAGTTGTAGATGAAGCTTTAAGAGTTGTTAAAGAAGGGGTACATCCACCAAAGTGTGTCACCTTGGGGAGCCCCAATGGCTTTKTGAAAAAGAAAGATGAAACCTTAAGGCTATGTRTTCATTTCAGACAACTATATAAGGTYACCGTAAAGAACAAGTATCTTTTTCCAAGAATTGATGACTTATTTGATCAGTCGAAAGGTGCAAGAATATTTTTGAAGATTGACCAAAGATCATATTATCATCAAGTAAGGATAAAAGAAGAATATATCAAAAAKAAAACATTCAAGACAAAATATGGGCATTGTGAATTCACAGTAGTACCAATTGGACTATCAAATGCCCTAGTTTTTTTTATGTGTCTGATGAATGGAGTGCTTAGGGAATACCTAGACAAGTTTGTAATTGTATTCCTAGATGAMGTAMATGTCTACTATMAGTCCRAAGAGGAACATGAGAAAAAWTTGAGAATGGTKTTGCAAGTTTTAAGAGAACATAAATTGTATGTTAAACCAAAAAAGTGCATMTTTTTATCAAAAGAAGATTCACTACCTGGGGCATATAATTTCAACARAAGGGATAAAAATTGATTTTGAGAAGATAAAGGCCATTAGAGAGTGKCTAGCGCCAAAGAATGTGGTAGAGGTCAAATCATTCATGGGTCTTGTCRGTTATTACCGAATATTCATAAAAGGATTCTCAAATATTGCAAGTCCAATAACTTATTTGCAAAAGAAGAGAGTGGAATTTGAATGGACTTTCAAGTGTGAAGAGAGMTTTCAGTAGCTGAAATAAATTTTGACGAGTGTGACAATATTGAAGATTGAAAATACAAATGAAGACTTTGTAGTTTGCAAATACCTATGCAAGGAAGGGCTTGGTGGAKTTATCAATCAAAAGGATCATGTGGTAYGCTATTAATCGATAAAACTAAAAGAGCATGAAATAAATTATTCTACCCATAATCTAGAGTTAACAACAATTGTACATGCATTAAAAATGTGGAGACATTATCTCATGGAGAGGAAATTTGAGCTAATAACATACCATTATGGTTTGAATCATTTTTTTGGATAGCCAACATTAAATACTAGACAAACTAGATGACTAGAATTTCTAAGTGAATGTGACTTTGATGTAGAGCCTGTTTATTTTCAGGACTCAAACTAAATAAAGGGTTCTAAATTTCAGTTTAGAATTTATTTTAATGACTTTATTATACTTGGAATAAACCAGGAATAAACAATAGCAACAAAATAATGGTAACAACAATAGTAGAATGATAATAACAGCATAATACATACCTCCACCTGCAGGTTGGTTTATCTAGTCCTTTTTCTGTCTGATCATGTTCTTTTTCTTGCCATTGTTCTTGCCCAGACTAGATATAAACCTCCCAGCAAGATAGGAACATCCTCTCTGGCTCCCTAGCTCCAAGAATCCTTTCATTTTCCGGCCCCCAAGTCCAAAATTCCCAGCAACACCAGTGCCCTGTGAGAGCTCCCCAAAACCACTCCTCCAATTTCCTCCTCCTTTTACAAATTATGAAATCATCAAATAGAAATAATGCTCCCCTTCCAAGTCCTCTCCTTCTTCATTATCCTCCAACTTAGAAATAGATAATCTCTAATCATGATCTGTACAGATGATGTGTACAGACTACCTCATTGGTTCTCGGAGGTGTTTTTTTTTCCTTGTTCGATACATTTAACACATTTGCTCACAAATTGTACCACCAGACTGGAGGGTTCTGTGAAGTCATTTTCCTCAAAAGTATATAATTTATTTTCTAATTGAGGCAATCTATTTTCCATTCTCCTATCTTCTGAAGCTATAGACTGTAGCTTCATATTGGGCTTCACTAGCCATCTATTTATCTGAGTAATATCAATCTGCTTTAATTGTAAGATTTCATCCTTAGCCTCTTCCATGTTGGTCTTAATGTTAAGTTGATTCTTTTCTATATCAACTTGTCCTACTACTTCAGAGATACTATCTTTGTCGAGGCCTAATGACTCTTTGTCAATTGAATGAAAAGCTTCTTCACAAGCCTCTTTAACTTCCTTATCCATCTTTTTACTTTCGCCTATGTTGGCTTCCTAGGCCTTCAATTTTATATCGCCTCTGATTTGCTCAGAAACAGACAACCTGGGAACCATAGATACTCCTTCTCTTTCCGACGACACAACTGCTTCTTGGAAATTGGTCTGAGCGACAATAGCCTCTATCTCCTTTAAACAAATGTTATCTAAGGCTTGATTTACCACCTGAAAATGGTTTTGGATAGCTTCCACCTTATTGAAAAGAATGCATTGTGTTGATTCCAGTTCCTTATGTACCTCTAGAGTTTGGGTTTGGAAAGATAATATATCCACTAATATTTTTTTGGTTAATCTAACCTTCGCTTGCAGCTATCTGACTAATTCATTGCTTGTCTATGACATTTTTTTCATCTCATCAAGACCAGATTTGAGCTGCTGGATTTATTGTCTATCATTGGCTCTAATATGCTCGAAATCCTTGTTGATCTCACTCCTGACATTCTTTTCCATTGTTTTCACTTGATTTTTCAATTGGCCTATAAGCATATCCTTCTACTTCAACTTCTCCTTCAGGTTGCTCATTGAAAATTGGTTTGTTGTCCCAAAATCTCCCAGTGAGCCTGTGACCTCTATAGCAAAGTCGTCTTCTTCTAGGGCCTACCCATCTAATAACAAACGGTGTCTTTTAACAACTGCGCCCTCCTTCTTATGTGTTTCTCTCTTTACCACGACCCTTCTCTTCTTACTAAAGAAGAATTCTGAAGGAGGCATCTCTGTTGTTGAAATGGGTGTAAGGTCTCTTATGAATACAGCTTCGGACATCGGGTTCCCTCAACTGAACTGTAGAGGTGTGACAGATTGGATAAGACTACCTATCTCAGTGGATGTTTGCTTCCTGGTTGTGTCATTTGTTGGTTTACCCGATGTGGAATGTGGCTTTTCTTCTGCCTTCTTTACCAAGGCCTCAGTTTCCTCCAAATTTTCTCAGGCATCATGTCCATTAGAGCTCCTTGTTTCTAACCCTTGGGTCTTTGTTTGTTGTGTGGTTGGAGGTGTCGGGGTTTCCCATTGCAATACTTTGGGGAGGCTATTTCTTCAATGTCTCTAGAAATTATAAAACTTGGTCATTTTATCTGGTGTCAGAGCTTGAATTCGATCCAAAACCTCTTGATAGGACCTCGCTCCTCAGAATATTTCATCCTGAGGAGAATCTTCATGTTCATATCTTTTTAGATTGCAGTTGACCATGTGATTACCTACGATCTTCTTTGGATCATGCTTCTTGAATTCGATATCGACCAGTTTTATTTATCCTAGGACCACGGCTTCCACTTTTGAATGGTCGAAATCCAGCAGAGAAAACGTACCAATATGTAGGGGAAAATATGGCCATACCTTTTTATGTACTGCTTTGAGATCCTTACCAATCCCTCCAAGAACAATTTGATGTGATACTTCACGGCACACCAATCGGTCTGGTAAAAATTTAGGGAGAGCATGTGGAGGAATTGAACAACCGAAAACCCTAATATAGGAGAAATGCTCCTTGATGTACCAATCTGCTAACTTGCCCAGATTACTCACAATTTTGTCAGAAATTCTGGAAGGTGGGTAACCATATATAGCGGTGTGCATCGACACCACCACCTAGTTGCATATTTCATAAAATAAATCTTTCTCCTTGTCTTCCCAAAGTTTCAAATGATAAATATGTATGGGTTCATCACTATTTGGATTCCAGCTCTAGCCCATCAGTGGAAAAGGCGTCATAGAACAGATGACGTCCATGATATAAGACGACATGAAAAATTGGGCTAGTTGCCCCTTGGATTTTAGTGACTGATATGATGTAATCTCTTTAACCAAACTCTTTGACAATATCCTGGCCCAATCAAAAGAATAACCCTCATCCATTGTGTGCATAATGGGCACCCACTGTAAAAAGAAATGGGTTGTGTATTATTTCCCGTAGAGTCTACACATCATCATTGCTATATACATGATGTGAGGTTATAATGAAGAAACTATGTATACTCCATGGGAGTCGGCTTTGAACTTCTCGGGGTGAGAGTACCAGTCCTTGATTAATTCAGGAAGGTTTTTTCCATATTCGGCACATTATTTCTTGTCAAAATCTACTAAGAAACTCACATCGTGAACAAAATTGGATATCAAACACAATTTGTACATCACCTGTAGATGTTCTGGCCGGAAATACCCAACTATGACCTTTTGTGAATTGAAAATGGTTCTGGTAGGGATATTAACTGATCCAGGGGATCAAATTTTTCTCAAAATTCAAAGTGCTTGGAATCACTTCAAATCGAACGGGAGTGTAGGCCTCATCGTCACGAACCCAAAGCAACTTGTTTGGGTTCAAACGAATGTCAGATGAGAGAGATATCACGTTCTGTTCAAAACGTCAAACATGCAAAAAACGGGATGTTGACTGTACATTCCATACAGTCCATACAGATGCTGACGTGGCATGTCCGTACGACATGTGGAAGAGATGAATTGGTAGGACCATACGACACATGGCATTCATTGGTTGGCAGATGTGGACGAATGATACTGCGACACATGGTAGTTTTTGATTGGTTGTATGGTGCCACGTGGCCTAGACATGGGCTGCCACATGGCACCCCGTTGTTTGGTTTGGTCATTCAAAATTTTATGTAGTTCATGAGATTCGAACCCCAAACCTCCAACTCAATGTAACACTTTGGCAAGGGTTGGGATACAAACGCGCCCACATGGTAGTACTTACCATATAATAGTCTTAAAATTATTTGAATTTGCATATGTGGATAGTTGGGGCACGCTCGGGCTGGGGCTTAGCCCCAGCCCCTAGTTGTATATACAATAACATATGACCCTTTGTCACACCATTGGCGGGCGCACAGATTTGGATTTTGGTTCAAACGGTTGCATAACCAACGCCCACCACTTGTCATGATAACATTTGCTCTTAAAGTCTTGGCCCTTTTTATTTAAACGCGCGGTCACATGGGTCACATGACCACGGCCTTGGTGGTTAGGGGCTAGGCGCACCCATAACCGTCCTACAGTTTGCAATGTTTGTGTGGTTGCACCCGGTGCTGATTTTTAACACATAAAAGTGCGTGGGGGCTAGGTTGAGGCAACAAGGGTGCATTTTGTCAATCCATAGACAACAAGTTTGAAGGGGAACTTCCAGGAAGCCTATCTTCTTCAATGTTTGGCCAAACGAGGTGCCGAAAAATCCCATCTAGGGGTTTTTGGATGCTCTAAAGCCATTGAAGCCATCTATTTGGCATTTTGAGCATTGTAAAGCACATATTTGATCACTTTGAGAAAATAATACAAAAGATCCATTGGAAGTTGGACCAGGAGATGTAGCCCAAGAGAGGGGTGAACTCCTTTATCATTTGTTGTGTTATGTGTTTTCTGTTCGTTTTTTATCGTTGTTGTTTATATGCATCTTGAATGAGTAATTTTCTATAAAATTTGTGTTGCAAAATTGATCCATTTTCATTTTAACACATGAATTAAATCTTGCAAATATTTTCAAGAATACAAGTCTTCTTCATTTTTAGATCAAGTTGGTATCAGAGCATAGGGTTTTGAAGACTTGATTATTTGTAAGTGTTTTGTTTTCTGATGCTCACAAGGTTGAAACTCACAAGAGGAGAAGGTCAACTTGTAGAGACAAGTTCTCATCCTTCAAGGAGGAAGATTATATCATCACTGCAAGTTTCAAGGAGGCATTCACCAAGTATGGCTCATGAAGAGAGTCATGAACATGTTCCTACAGAAGATGAAGATCTCAGAAAGGCTGTCATGGAAATGAGAGAAATGATGAAACTCTTGATGGGAAGGAATACAATATTGCAAGGTGAAGGCTCCAACCCTTCAAAGAACAAGGGAGACAGTGGTGATAAAACTCCAAATGGAAATGGAGGGAATGGTGCTTCTCCACCACCCTCACCTCCATCTTCTTCTTCTTCTTCTACCAGTTCAAGACCTCTTCCAAATTTTCAAAAAGGACATGGTAAAACTCCTTCACAAATTCATTTGTTAAAGATTGATATTAAATTTGAATTGCCAATGTACAATGGAGAGGTAAATGCTAAGAAATTAGATAATTGGATTCGTCAGATTGAGGTGTATTGTAGGATACAAAAAATTCAAGATGATGAAACTAAGATTCATATTGCTTCTTTAAAATTGGATAGTGTAGCATTCATTTGGTGGGAAGCCAAGACTCAAGAGGACATGAAGAAACATGGTAAAATTTTAACCTCTTGGAATGATTTTATTGTTGCAATTAAAAGACAATTTTACCCATTGGCATATATGCAAAAAGATACTATGGATTGGCAAAATTTTAGACAAGCTAAAGGACAAAATGTGCAAAGATTTACTCAAGAATTTAGGAGAAGAGCTTTGGTTTTGGGAGTAGATTTGTCTTCTCAAGAAACTTTACTCAAATACATTGGAGCTTTACATAGTTATTTGAGACATAGAATACTCATGTTTAATCCTTCAAATCTAGATCAAGTTTGTGTCCAGGCCACTCATTTGGAAGCAAGAGGAAGGAATGAAACTCATGAGGGTAGAAATAAGCCTTTCAGTCATGGAGACAAAGGAAAGAGGAAGTTTAAGGGCAATGGAAAAAAGAATGTTGTTCTTAAGAAAGAGGGAGAAAAATTCACATGCAAACATTGTTCAAATGATGGCCATGATGAAGACCATTGTTGGAAACTTCATCCTGAAAGAAGACCCAAAAATTTTGGCAACAAAGGGAAGTCAAAAACTGTTGCAACCATACAACATGATTTAGGTTCTGATTCGGGCGATGAAACAAAGATCACAACCATGGGTTATCAAGGTAATGGTTCTATTGCAAGTACTAGTTCTTCAAGTAACAATAATCTCAATGTAACTCGACAAGAAAAAGAGAGAATTGAACTTTTTCACATAAGGGTTGTTTCAAAGCATACCAAAATAGATATT
>ML843682.1:0-17829 GCA_009831015.1 Picea engelmannii | reverse complement strand
ATACTCCACTTCCGGTTCCTTCTCATCCTTGGGAAAGTATTTCTATGGATTTTGTAGGAGGTCTACCTATGTCTAAACGAAATCATGATTATCTTTATGTTGTGGTTGATCGATTTAGCAAAATGTGTATTTTGATGCCTTGTAAGAAGCAGGTTACAGCTGAACAAACGGCACAAATTTTCTTTCAAAATGTTTGGGTGCATTTTGGATTGCTTAAATCCATTATTTCTGATCAGGATTCTCGATTTATTGGAAGTTTTTGGTCGAGATTATGGGCACTCATGGACACCAAACTGAAAAAGAGCACATATTTTCATCCGCAAACCGATGGTATGACAGAAGTGGTAAATAGAACAGTGGTGCATATTCTTCGTGGTTATTGCAGCAAGCATCCTAAACTTTGGGATGAGCATTTACACTACATTCAGCATGCTTACAATCGAGCTAAGCACTCTTCAACTCAAACGTCGCCATTTGAAGCATGTTTTGGCTATTTGGCCAAATCTCCTTTAGATTTTATCTTTGGGAAGGATATTTCTATTGATGGTCAATATGACATTGATAGGGCAAAAAAGTTCATTGAACAAATTCAGTCGATACATCAAATGGTGCAAGAGCAGTTGGAAAAGAGTCAAGCCAAGTACAAGACAAGACATGAAGAGCATCTTGTTGATCACAGTTTCCAAGTTGGAGATGAAGTTTGGCTTTACATTAGTAAGGAGAGGCTTAAAAGAGAAGGTAAAAAACTAAAACCAATTCGATATGGTCCTTTCAAGATTATTGACAAGATTGGTAACAATGCCTTCCATTTAGATTTGCCTCCTTATATGCAAATGTACGCAGTTGTTAATGTTGAGAATTTGAAATTGTATGAGCCTCCTTTGATTGATGATCAAGGAGAGCATGTTCAGATTCCTTCTATAGATGATTTTTCCCCAGAATCTCTTACAGAACTGTATGAAGACACCATCCTTGACAGGAGAATGAGAACTTCAAAACGAGGAAATGTGGAGTATCTTCGAGTTGGTCTTAAAGGCACAAAACCAAGAAAATCCAAGTGGATTGAGGTTGGAAAGGTGAGGGAACTATACCCTCATCTTCAGATAGACTGAAAATAGTCTTTTGGAGGTCCAAAAGCTTTCCAATGGGGAGGTGTGATCCAGGGGATCAAATTTTGCTCAAAATTCAAAGTTCTCGGAATCACTTCAAATCGAATGGGAGCGTAGGTCACGTCTCCATGAACCCAACACAACTCATTTGGGTTCAAATAGACATCGGATGAGAGAGATATCATGTTCTGTTCAAAACTTCAAACAGGCAAAAAAAGGGATGCTCACTATACAGTCCGTACAGATGCTGACGTGGCATGTTCATACGACACATGGCAAAGTTGAATTGGCAGGACCATACGACACATGGCATTCATTGGTTGGTATATGTGGACGAATGATATTATGACACATGGCAGTTTTTGATTGGTTGTACGGTGCCATGTGGCCCAGACATGGGCTGCCACGTGGCACCCCGTTGTTTGGTTTGGTCGTTCAAAATTTTATGTAGTTCATGGGATTCAAACCCCGAACCTCCAACTCAACGCAACGCTTTGGCAAGGGTTGGGCTGCCAACGCGCCCACATGGTAGTATTTACCATATAATAGTTTTAAAATTATTTGAATTTGCATATGTGGATAGTTGGGGCACGCTCGGGCTGGGGCTTAGCCCCAGCCCCCGGTCGTATATACAATAACATATGACCCTTTGTCACATCGTTGGCGCACGCATGGATTTGGATTTTGGTTCAAACGGTTGCATAACCAACGCCCGCCACTTTTCATGATAACATTTTCTCTTAAAGTCTTGGCCCTTTTTTATTTAAACGTGCGGTCACATGGGTCACATGACCACGACCTTGGCGGTTAGGGGCTAGATGCACCCATAACCGTCCTACAGTTTGCACTGTTTGTGCGGTTGTGCCCGGTGCTGAGTTTTAACACATAAAAGCACGTGGGGGCTAGGTTGAGGCAACAAGGGTGCATTTTGTCGATCCAGAGACAACAACTTTGAAGGGGAACTTCCAGGAAGCCTATATTCTTCAATTTTTGGCCAAACGAGGTACCGAAAAATCCCAGCTAGGGGTTTTTGGACGTTCTGAAGCCATTGGAGCCATATATTTGGAATTTTGAGCATTGTAAAGCACATATTTGAGCACTTTGAGAAAATAATACAAAAGATCCATTAGAAGCTGGACCAGGAGATGTATCCCAAGAGAGGGGTGAACTCCTTTATCATTTGTTGTGTTATGTGTTTTCTTTTCGTTGTTTATTGTTGTTGTTTATATGCATCTTGAATGAGTAATTTTCTATAAAAGTTGTGTTGCAAAATTGATCCATTTGCATTTTAACACATGAATTAAATCTTGCAAATATTTTCAATAATACAAGTCTTCTTCATTTTTAGATCATCAACACTCTCCAACACCCAACCGATCATATCATTGTAAGGCAAGAGCCTAGGCCTTGTCACTATCTTATGTATCTCTGAGTGGGAAACAATTTTTTATTTGGTAGCTAGGTCCTCCGTCTCATCATAACCTGAGTCATTCGGTCAATTGACCAATCCATACTGTAGAATATTGAACAATAGCATCCAGGATTTAACGACATCTATGCTTCTGGGTGAGGTGTTGGAAAGGATATCTGTGTTCTGGATCGATCCTTCACCATGCACTTTAGTTTCTTTTCGAGGATCCATGGTATCAGGTCTCATAGCTATGTTGTTTGTCACAGTAAATGCACAAAGTTTATTACCTTGAAAACTTACTACTTAGTGAAAATGCACAATGAAATTTGAAATTCAATATCCTTTTCCTTTAATTGTGTCGATTTTCCAATACTTCTACTGATGAGGTGTTTACTTTTTCTTAATGAATAAGATTTTGGTGGTGGTTTAAGATCTCACTTGGAATGATTATTGTAAATCAATTATTAATGTCATTAATTTTTGGGAAAATCACAGATGAAATTTAAATTTATTCGAGTCATTATTTAGCGAAGGATTAATTACGTGATAATCATCGTTAATGCGTCAGTTAATCACACTTATCGTTAAGAAAATTTTGTGACTTCGTATATCAGGATATCCTATGAAATTTCAAGGTATAATCCTTGAAACGTGAAATCGTGATGTGATTAATTAACTTTAATCATGTTTAACCCCTTTAAATAATCGTGATCAACCTAAGACAGTTTCGCAATTTCGGCTATCGGGACTTTGAAATTCTTTCAAGGAAAGATCTCCGAAATGCAAAATCGTGATATGATTAATTAACCGTTAATCATTTTTAATTCTTAATTAATCTGGTTTAATGCTTAAGATGATTTCGTGACTTCGGCTATCGGGACTTTCATAGTCGTTGCATGCAATATTCCTGAAACACGAAATTGCGGCATGATTAATTAACTGTTAATCATTCTTAATTCTTAATTAAGTTGGTTTAGAGATTAAGACGATTTTGTGATTTCAGCTATCGAGACTTTGGAATTGTTGTATGTTGAAATGGCTGCATTGTGAAACTCCGAAACCCGATTTCTTGAATGTAGTCTTTTGGTTATTTGACTCGTTAACGAGTAGGAGGCTCCATAATTCTTAAAATATTAGGATCATTTGATTTAATGGGAGACTTCATCAACGGTGAGAATTAAGCACGCATTGTTTTTATTTAAATGAGAATGAAATCTATTAAAGTATAAAGTTTTATAAATATATATGTGTTCCAACATAGGCTCCATCTAGGGATCTTGTCTCCTTGTGATATGTAGAAGAACAGTAGACCAAGAAGCCTTTATTGGGTAAATGGAGTCATTATTGCATTTCTGTGAAACACATTCTGAAAAAGGACACACAGATGGACTTTGGACTTCATCCATGTCTCTAAAAACTTTCAAAACTTAATCATTCATCGATATCGAGTTTAGGCTTATTAATGGATTCCTTTTATTAAAATTGATTTCAGATTTTCTTAAGATAATCAAAACAAACTTAACTGATCTATCAGACTCTGTTCGATTTTGTTCGCATCAAGAAAAGTAATTTTAACTATTTAGTCAGGGAGTCTCATGTTGGCTTAAAATGTAGATATAGTTGAAAAGAGAACTAGTTACCAAAGTGCATTATAATACATTTATAACATCCTTGCAGATATCATAGACATTGTTTCACTGCCAACAAGCTTGTTCAGTACCCCGGTGAAGTTATCTAATTTCCAAATTGAATTTCCTTTCACCACTTCAATCAGAAATTTTGCATTTAAATGTCGAGATGAGGGAAATCATTTAATGAATTTCCTTTCATCATATCTTTTTGGACTAGATGGGGGAAATCATTTTATGAATTTCCTTTCACCATCTGTCTTATATTTTTTAAAACATGAAGTGGGGGCAATCAATTTGTATACAATATACCAGGGATGACATTTGTTTATAATTTAACATCAGAGGTCTGTTAACTCACTTTGATTACTCTGGACAAATCTTCTTCCGAACCTTCAAAACACCTTCACTTACAGGAAGTTTTCAAGGGGAAATTTTAATTTCCAGGGACTTTCCTTGAGCGAAACTAATCAGTCTAAATCTTTTAGAAAAGCTAAAGTAGTTAGGATTATCCCAAACATACTTTATTTCAGTTAAATTCATAGGGATCATAAATATTCTTTCCTATTCTCAGGTTGCAGACTTATTTCTGAGCTTTCAGAGTCAAGGTGAAGTCTTTTTTCCTCCATGAAGATCAAGAAAATATATTTAGAATCACAGGAAAATACAGCTTCAAGATAAGCAGGAAAAACAGAAAGAGGATTTAGATGTTCTACTGTGAAAACGGTCATTCCTATGCGAGTTTGATTATGGATTCTTGAACTCTTTTCTTTAAAATCTTTTTATTTCTTACTTTCTTATTATAAATTTTATTTCATTTTTTTATTTTATTTTATTTTATTTTTAATTTTATTTTATTTTTAATTTTATTTTATCCAGAGAAAACTCTTGAGAATTAAAACGTAATTTTATGTTCCTCTGGTTGTAGATTAGGTGAAAACATTTATACATACGAAACTTTTGTCATACCTAGTGATATATCCTTGAAAGTTTAACTTGGGTCAGTAGGGTAGAAGTTCATACCTCAGATTTTCTCTATATTTTCAACCAAATAAACTACCTATTTATCACCTATTTCAAGAGAAAGAAAATGTTTTGAAACGTGAGCATCAATTTCTGATACAATTTATCTCTCGACTATCAACTGGTATCCTGCAATGAAAATAAACATGGGAGCTGTCAGGAACTTTTGTAGATCGGAACTCTATGCATTACTTATTTTTATATTTTTGTTTTTATGAAATCGACAAACCTGTTTTTATTTACAGTGAAAGTAGAGACTTACCGAAGAAATAAAAAATTGTAAAAAAAATGTGAAAATCAAACTGGTATGTACTATGGGAGTTCAGAATCTAGTTACTGCATGAAATGCTTCAAGTAATTCCCGTTGATAGGGGTGTTAAGAATTTTCCCATCGATATTTTCTAACAAAAATGAATTGTTTCCCTCAGAAGTTGTGATCTTGAAAGGTCCACACTAGCTATGGTCAAATTTGTCATGCTTTCCTGAGTATTCCTTCCTGGCATCCCATTTTAGAACCAGGTCACCAGGGAGGAATTCTCTATCTTTAGTTTTTTGGTCAAAAAGGGCTTTCATGTTATCCTGATATTTTTGGAGTCTCTCATCCACTTCAGCCCTATTTTACTGGACTTCTATCAATTGATTTATTCTTCTGTTGATGTCATTTGGCTCTTCCTTCCTATCCTGCCAAAGTTTCATTATGGGAAGAGTAAGATTTATGGGGAGAACCACATCGGTTCCATATACCATTTGAAAGGGGGAAATTTTGATGGATTTCTTAGTGCATATTATATTATCCCATAAAGCATACTTCAAATGCACATGCCATGATTTCTTATTTTCAATCAACACTTTTTAAATTATGGTGATTAAACTCTTGTTCGAGGACTCAGCTAATCCATCGCCTTGAGGATAGTAGGTCATTGAATTTCCTAGTACAATGTTGTACTTTTGACAAAAACTTACCATATACATGGATTTGAAAGCTTGGGCATTATCAGTGACTATCTTTCAAGGATAGCCGAATCTTGATAAAATTTTCTCTTCTAAGAAACTCGTCACCACTGTGTCCGTTTCATTTCGCATTGGAATGGCCTCCACCCATTTAGTGAAATAATCAATAGTGTTCAAAATTCACTTATGTTGTGCGATTGAATGTAGATGTATTTCACCTATGAAATCCAGACCCCATTGTTGAAACAGAGATTTTGTTTTAACTAGGACCAAAGGTAAGGCCAAAAGCTTTTGCTTGCCTGAAAATAGTTGGCAGGGGTTACAGGCTTTAACTTTGGCATTCACATCAGTGAATAAGTTCAGCCAATAATATCCAACTCTCAGGATTTTATAGGTTGTTTCTCTCCAGGCGTGATTCCCTCCATGCACCCCTTCGTGAAATTCATTTATGACTCTCTCCATTTCATATTATACTAAACATCTCAATAAAAATACCAGAGGATCCTTCCAATATATTTGACTATCCATGATACAATACATTATTGCGTGCAACTTCAACGTTCTAGCTTTGGAAGGGGTCATATCACTTGGACATTGCAGAGTTAGAAGGTAATAAACTATGTCTTTATACCATGCAGAGGAAGAGAATTTTTCTTAGAACTCGGTTGTAGCTATAGTAACATCAAGTTCGTCTATGTCTAGAAAATCTTCATAAGTTTGTAGGTGATTTATCCCAAGTTCCCAAAAATTCGATTCGGCTAGTAATTTAGCCAAGCCCTGACCTTTGACAAGTTTGGTCAGTTTTACTTCTAGGTCAAATTCCTGAGTCTTTTCTAATCATCGACCCCTTTTTCCATCACTATCTGGTTGAACTAATATATCCTTGACAGCATTGGTTGGTACATAGGAAATTATCTTAGAATGGAGTACATAAGTCCTGAAATCTTTGAGGGCCTTTACCATTGTGTATGTTTTTTTTTTCCAATATATCATATTTCAGTTCAGCATCTCTGAGACTTTTACTAAAAAATGCTATTGGTTGCTTGAAACCTTCATCGTTTTTTTGTAAGAGCACGGCTGTGATAGTGTGCTCGGAGGAGAATGAGAAAATCAATAATTCTTTCACATAATCTGGGTTGGCTAGCACCGTGCTTCACCTATAAATTTCTTGATGCATTCAAATGAATCTTTGGCTTCGATTGTCCATTTGACCTCCTTGTCCTTTTTTAGCATATCTGTAATCAATTTTACAATTTCAACGAAGTTTGGGATGAATCTTCTTAAAAAAATATTTTTTCTTAAAAATGATTGTATTTCCTTTCTGTTCCTAGGAATATTGATAGTATCTATAGCTTCAACCCTTTTCGGGTCGATTTTGATTCCATTTTGAGATACTATATGGCCCAAGAGTTTACCTTACTACATTGCAAAGTGAGATTTCTTGGGATTCAGAGACAAACCAAATTTTCAACATTTCTCAAACGTTTGTTTGAGGTGTATCAGGTGTTTTGCATCAGATTTAGAAAACACGGTTAGATCATCAATATAAATGACAACAAACTTATCTCTTTCGCTGAAAAAGACGATGTCCATAGCTTGTTGGAAAGTGGCTCCTGCGTTCATCAAACCGAATGGCATTTTGTCATACATAAAGGTACCCCATGGGGTAGTGAATGCGGTTTTTTCTTTGTCATCCTCGTGGACTACAATTTGATTATAGCCTAAAAGTCCATCAATCATAGACATTATTTTTTCTTCGACCACTTTTTCCAATACATGATCCATTTTAGGTAATGGATAATTATCTTTGAAAGATGATCTGTTTAAATTTTTTAAATTTACACATAGTTTGATTTCACCGTTTTTCTTCCTGACCGGAACCAGATTGGCTACCCACTCGGAATATCTGAGTGGAACAATGATCTTTTCATCTAGGAGATTTTTCACTTCCTTTTCTATCACATGCAGTAGTATGGGATTTATCTGTCTGAGCTTCTGCCTGAAAGGTTTAATGCCCTGTTTTAAGGGAATTTTGTGTTCAATTACGGTGGTGTCATAAGTTCTTAATTCATCATAAGACCAGGAGAAAAGATCCTACTTATTGAGTAACTTGACATATTGTCTTTTCATTTCAGGGGGGAGGTATTTAGATATCTTTATCATCTTAGGAGTTTCCTTATTGCCTATGTTACAATCTTCAACCTCTTCAGGTTGAGGCTGCAAAGTAGACTTTAAGGGAATATCATCATGATTGAATAATCTTTCCAAAGGAATCAGACCTTTAGGGATCTGATTATTTTTCAGTACCAACATGCGGTGATTAGCGATATTATCCTGGAACTCCTGGGGATCTTCACCTTCTTGCATAATCCAAGCAGGGTCATTCTGATTTTCCTGATCAATATGCGTTTCAGAAAATTCGTCCACCATTTCTAGGAATTGCCTTATTTGCTCATCATCCTCGAAGACTTTCTAGTGTTGAACATTATTTGGTATGGAGGGTTTATGTCTCATTTCTATGTGATACTTTAGTTTGAGGATAGTATGAGGTATAAACGTTGTGGCTTCTTTGGCCAATGAATCTTCCTGTTGATTCTCCATTCTGGGGATATGGTGGATATTAAATGATGAGAAAAAATTATCAATTAGATCCCAAGAAAAATTTCTATAGGACCTCAACCTTGGGCGTTTGGCCTGGTACTGTTTATTTATCTATTTCATGATCAATTCTACATCACCATAAACTATCATATTTTCAATTTTCAACTTCCTGGCAGCCTCTAATCTTAAAACCAAGGCTTCATATTCGCATACATTATTTGTATAATCGATGTCCCACTGTAATCTGTAGGAAAAGGGAATAATGAAATCGTCTCTGGGTGCCAAAAACAACACTCCAACTCCTTCTCCTTCACAAGATGAAGCACCATCGAAATACATTTTTCAAACTCCAACACTATTTACATTTTTATTTGTCTTTTCTATTTTTTCTTTTTCTGTACAATTTTATTCTATACATCCATCTAAATATTTTTCTATACAATTTTCTTCTATACATTCATTCTTCTATACATTCACCTAAATCCTTATCGGCGACATATACAGGGTAATCATTCTGATTTTTCGGGTCACTTACAGTATATTCCAACCGTGTTTCTCTGTACAGGCGAGTGAACTGCCCGCCGAAGATCGAGATTGTAGCATATGTCATGTCAAGTTGAAGGGGTCCTCCAAGTTTGGCACCCCAAGACCTGGATAACAACATGCCATACTTTCAGGGATATCAGCAACAACCACATCCATCAGAATACTTTTTACAGGAATCTGTGTAAGATTAACCACTAAATCTTTAATCATACCCATACATTTAAATTTTCTTGAATCAAAACAACACAGATCTCTATATGGTCTCGTAATTTCAAGGCCCAATTTTTCCATAATAGCTATGGGAATCACATTGTGGGAGGCTCCAGAATCTAACATACAATTATGGAGCATATGATCATGCACAGTTAGCGTGATATAGAAAGGAGCAACAGAATCTCTGGCATTTTCAAAATGCGGACCAAACATTATAGTCGGTTTATCATCTTCTAAATTTATAACATCTTCTTGACTTTCAATATCCGAAAAATTTATCATTTTGGCAATTTGTTTTCTATATGTAGGATTTTTTTCCAGTTCAACCAGAGGTACAGGGATCTTGATTTTATTAATCTCATTTTCTAGATTGAAACTCCCCATTGTCTTTTCGGCTTCTCTGGTTGGGATCTCTATCTCTCTTTTTTATGTTTTATTAGTTTGTGTTGCTTTTGTTTTAGCTATCCTTGTTTTGACAGTCGGACTTTCCACTTCTTTTGTCTTTGCAGACTGTGTTTCAACTACTTTTGTCTTGGTGGATTGTGTTTAAACTGATGATTGAGTTGTCTCACTCTCTTTACTTCTCGTCAAGATATTCTTCGGTTGGGCAGTTGTGACATTTCTATCTCTAGGTCCCAAATTATACTTCTATTGAAGCACGGCCATTATATTGTCGGCAATTCCTTGATAAGAAGAATCTTCTGTAATATTTATCCTATCATCATTAAACTGGTATTTTGTGCCTAAAGACCTTTCATAATCGCCTCATCAAATGAGGTTCATGATCATCATCTCTAAGATTGTTCATGTATTCCTCTAACTCCTCAAAGCTTTGCATGTCATATCCTCCTATAAAATTTTCATTTTTAAAGGAGGTCTGAATCTTTTGATCTTCATTTTTTATTTGTCTTTGTCGCGTTTGAGGGTTAGGATTTCTTCTGAAATATTTTCTAGCGAGTTGATCTGTTTTAGATTGGTCCAGTTCCATCCTCAAGATTTTGTTTGATAATTCTTTAATTATTTTTTCCATGTCATCCATTTTGTCTTCCGCAGACCTCCCAGATCCGGAAGGTACTACTTGTTCTCTAAATCATCTGGTTTTTTTATTTCTCATTTTAGCTTTAGCTTCAATTTTCCCGATGCCATCATATTTGATTCGATTTCTATAGCATCATCCTACATTCTTGTGAGGTCTGCAGTTCTCATTTCCCTCAACAGTAAGGCAAAGTCAGGCTCGAAAGCCCCAACGAAAGTCACCTTTGTTGCAGGTTGGGAAGGTTTAACCTCAACTGGAATTTTTTTATACAATTTATTAAATCTCTGAGTGAATTTGAGAACTGTTTCTGAATTTTTATTTCTTAAATCTCTAAACTTGGTTAAATAATAAAGGTGATCTTTCCTCTCTCCCCGTTGTCTGAGAAAGGCATTCTCTAACTCGTCGTATGTTCTTATATAACTTGTTGGTATCCCTCGAAACCAGGTTCTCACCTGTCCTTCGAAATTTTGACCTAGGAGCCTTGAATAAACATCCTCATTCTCAAGGCCAAGGATATCTGCAAATTGATCAAAAAAAATTATGTGTTCAGTGGTCGTTAAGTCTCCCTCTCCTGTGAACTGTGGCAGGTATTTCATATAGTTTTCGAGTAAATCATGGAACGGAAATGGGAGGACTAAAGGAGAATACCTAGCAGCTACTTTAGAAAAAATTATAGGATGTGGAGGTGGTCCTTGATCGCCTCCTCCTCCCCCTCCAGCACCCAATCCTCCTCCACCTCCACCACCACCTCCTCCGGAAACAACCATTGATAATATAGGGGATGAAACTTCGAGATTATAGAGAGGATTTTCAAAGATGTGTAGTGACCTTCCAACTACTTTGGGATGAAGAGAAAGGGGTTCTGGGAACTGATCGTTAGGATACAGAAAATCGGAAAAGGGGGGAAAAGAGAGATGAGGACTAGGTTCTTCGGACATGCACGATATATAAACAGGAGATCCAATAGGAGTTGAATTAGAGTGTAAGATATATTCTTCAAAACTTCAGGAAGCTGGAAACTTTATTTTAGGGACTGATGGAATATCAATCAAAGAAGGTATCGAGATGGGTATTTTTACTTTATTATTAAAGGAGGCAATTGAATCGGTTTCGGTCTTTATCTCGGGTAAAACCAACTTGGGGTTTATGATTTCGGCTTCAACTCTATCAGTCGATGTTTCTTTGAAATGGATTTGGGTGGAACCTTATTGCAGAGTTAATTTTTTAGGTGGAACCTTAGCATTAGACTGTGTGGGTTTGGGTTGATAAACCTTACTTGTGGAAGTAGTGGTCTTCTTAAGGTATCCCATTGGTTTTAAAAAACATTCAGGGTCGGATATAGGCATGGGTTGCTTATCGTCGGGGTTTTTTATGGTATTCCTTCGACTGAATGCCATTTTATTAGTGGTGGAGTTGCCAAGTGAAAATTAAAATTAGCCTTAATATTTCATTCTATCTTTGCTCACTATCAAAGAGAGAAACTTACCAAGTCATTTTCCAAGGGAAAAATAACTTCGTTTCTCCTTCCCCCGCAATGGCGCCAAAAAGATGTTGTTCCTGAGATTAAACTTAAGGCTCAAAGAATAATATTAGGAATCAGGAATTAAGGAATGATTTGTTTTAAGAGTGCTTTTCCTTTCTGTTAATTATGTAAGAATTTAAATCCTCAAATGAAATTAATAGTTGAACAGAACATAGGTCGTGTTTCGTCGTCTAAGTCAATTAGTCAAATTGAGTGGTGATGAAGAAAGTTACAAAACTATTAAATGAGCAAATGCATAAATGATAGAAGAATATTACCTTGTTTATAGTAGAAGAAAGAGTGGAATGCACCCCTGAAAGGATATATGATATAATGGTCCAAGTAGCTTGCAGGTCTTGTATTTGTTGATAGAAAATACAGAGAAAAAATTGCTTGCTTATCAGGTAACTAAATGAAATGTGATCACAATAGATTTTGTACTAAATTGCAGTCATTCACTTATCGAGGAGTAGCATAAATAAAACTGGAAATATGAAATACAAGAAGAGCACATAAGTCAAACAACACAAAATTTGGAATTCATGTCTGCGCTTGTATTAATACTCACAAAGGATGTGTTTTCTTAGTTACAATACGATAAGAAGAAGCCTTTGTTCATTCTTCTAAATATGTATTTATACAAAAGGTTCTCAACCCTAAACGGTTGGAATTCTCCTTATTTCTAAAATAGTAAAGGTTACAAAAAGTGAAATCTGAAGCGCTTCACTTGCATCTCTTTTGTCTTTGACTTCACAAGCCTATTTTGAAATCTGAAGTGCTTCACAAGCCTCTTTGACTTCCTTAGCCATATTTTTACTTTCGGCTATGCTGGCTTCCCAGGCCTTCAATATTATATCACCTCTGATTTTCTTTGAAACAGACAACCTCAAAACCATAAGTACTCCTTCTCTTGCCGACGACACAAATTCTTCTTGGAAATTGGCCCAAGCGGCAATAGCCTCTCTCTCCTTTAAACAAATGTTATCTAAGGCTTGATTTACCACCTGAAAATGGTTTTGGATAGCTTCCACCTTATTGAAAAGGCTTCGTTGTGTTGATTCCAGTTCCTTATGTACCTCTAGAGTTTGGGTTTGGAAAGATAATATATCCACTATTGTTTTTTCAGTTAAGCTTACCTTCGCTTGCAGCTATCTGACTAATTCATCGCTTGTCTGTGACTTTTTATGCATCTCATCAAGACCGGATTTGAGTTGTTGGATTTCATGTCTATCATTGGCTCAAATCTGCTCGAAATCCTTGTTTATACCACTCCTGACATTCGTTTCCACTGTTTTCACTTGATTTTGCAATTGGCCTATCAACATATCTTTCTACTTCAACTTCTCCTTCAGGTTGCTCACTGAAAATTGGTTCATTGTCGCAAAATCTCCCGGTGAGCCTGTGACCTCTGTAGCGAAGTCTTCTTCTTCTAGGTCCTACCCATCTAATAGCACCCTATGTCTTTTAACAGTTGCGCCCTCCTTCTGATGTGTTTCTCTCTTTACCACGTCCCTTCTCTTCCTACTGAAGAAGAAGTCTGAAGGAGGCATCTCTGCTGCTGAAATGGGTGTAAGGTCTCCTATGAATACAACTTCAATCATCGGGTTCCCTCTACTGAAATGTAGAGGTGTGACAGATTGGATAAGACTGCCTATATCAGTGGATCTCTACTTCTCGGCTATGTCAATTGTTCGTTTACCCGATGTGGACTGTGGATTTTCTTCTTCCTTCTTTACCAAAGCCTCAATTTCCTCCAAATTTTCTCGGGCATCCTGTCCACTAGAGATCCCTGTTTCTAACCATTGGGTCTCCATTTGTTGTGTGTTTGGATCAGGTGTCGGGGTTTCCCCTTGCAATACTTTGGGGAGGCTATTTCTTCAATGTTTTTGGAAATTATAAAACTCGGCCATTTTATCTGGTGTCAGAGATTGAATTCGATCCAAAACCTCTTGATAAGACCTCGTTCCTTGGAATATTTCATCCTGAGGAGAGTCGTCATGTTCATATCTTTTCATATTGCAGTTGGCCATGTGGTTACCTACGATGTTCTACAGATCATGCTTCTTGAATTTGATATCAACTATTTTGATTTCTCCTAGGGTCGCGGATTCCACTTTCGATTGGTCGAAATACAACAGAGAAAACATACCAATATGCAGGGGAAAATATGGCCATACCTTTTTCTGTACTGCTTTGAGATCCTTACCAATCCCTCCAAGCACAGTTTGACGTGCTACCTCGTGGCACACCAATCGGTCTGGTAAAAATTTAGGCAGAGCATGTGGAGGAAACAAATAGTCGAAAACCCTAATATAGGAGAAATGTTCCTCAATGTACCAGTACGCTATCTTTCCCAGATTAGTCACAATTTTGTCAAAAATTCTGGGAGGTGGGTAACCATATATAGTGGTGTGCATTGTAACCACCACCCTGTTGCAGGTTTCATAAAAGAAATCTTTAGCCTTGTCTTCCCAAAGCCTCTAATGATAAATATGTATGGGCTCAACACTATTTGGAGTCCAGCTCTAGCCCATCAGTGTAAAAGGTGTCATAGAACAGACATCGTCCATGATATAATATGACATGAAAATTTGGGTTGGTTTCCCCTTGGATTTTAGTGACTGATATGTTGTAATCTCTTTAACCAAACTGTCTGACAATATCCTGGCCCAATCAAAAGAATAACCCTCGACCACTGTGTGCATAATGGGTACCCACTGTAAAACAAAATGGGTTGTGTCTTCTTTTCTGTAGAGTCTACACATCATCATTTCTATATAAATTATGTGATGTTCTAATGAAGAAACTGTGTATACGCCATGGGAGTCGGCTCTGAACTTCATGGAGCGAGAGTACCAGTCCTTGATTAATTCGGGAAGGTTTTTTCTATATTGGGCACATTCCTTCTTGTCAAAATCTACTAAGAAACTAGCATCGTAAATGAAATTGGACATCGGAGAAAATTTGTACATCACCTGTAGATGTTCCTGTCGAAAAGACCCAACTGCGACCTTTTGTGAATTGAAAATGGTTCTGGTAGGGATATCCACATTCTCCAACGGCCAACCAATCATATCGTTGTAAGGAAAGAGCCTGGGCCTCGTCGATATTTTATGTAGCTCTAACTGGGCAACAATTTTGTATTTGGTAGCTAGGTCCTCCATCTCATCATCACTTGAGTCGTCGGGGCAATTGACCAATTCATATTGTAGAATATTGAACACTTGAGTCCAGGATTTAACGGCGTCTATGCTTTTGGGCAAGGTGTCGAAAAGGATATATGTGTTCTGGCTCAATCCTTCACCGGGCACTTTAGTTTCTTTTCAAGGAGCCATGGTATCAGGTATCAGAGATCTTTTCTCTGTCACAGGAAATGCACAAAGTTTATTACCTTGAAAACTTACTTCTTAGTGAAAACGCACAATGAAATTTGAAATTCAATATCCTTTTCCTTTAATTGCATCGATTTGCCAATACTTCTACTGACAAGGCATTTACTTTTTCTTAATGAATAAGATTTTGGCGATGGTTTAAGATCTCACTTGGAATGATTGTTGTAAATCAATTATTAATCTCATTAATTTTCGGGAAAAGCACATATGAAATTTGAATTTATCCGAGTCATTATTTAGCGAAGGATTAATTACGTGATAATCATCGTTAATGTGTCAGTTAATCACACTTATCGTTAAGAAAATTTCATGACTTCGGATATCGGGATATCCTATGACATTTCAAGGTATAATCCCTGAAACATGAAATCGCGATGTGATTAATTAACTTTAATCACATTTAACCCCTTTAAATAATCGTGATCAACTTAAGATAGTTTCGCAATTTCGGCTATCGGGACTTTGAAAGTCTTTTGAGGCAGGATCTTCGAAAAGCGAAATCGTGATATGATTAATTAATCGTTAATCATTTTTTAATTCTTAATTGATCTGGTTTAACGCTTAAGACAATTTCGTGACTTCGACTATCGATACTTTGATAGTCGTTGCATGCAGGATTCCCAAAATGTGAAATTGCAACACGATTAATTAACCGTTAATCATTATTAATTCTTAATTAAGTTGGTTTAGAGCTTAAGACGATTTCATGATTTCGGCTATCGGGACTTTGGAATTTTTATTTGTTGAAATGCCTGCATTGCGAAAATTTGAAACCCAATTTCTCGAATGTAGTATTTTAGTTATTTCACTCGTTAACGAGTAGGCGGCTCCATAATTCTTAAGAGATTAGGATCGTTTGATTTAATGGGAGACTTCATCAAAGGTGAGAATTAAGTGCGCATTTTTTTTATTTAAATGAGAATGAAATCTATTAAAGTCTAAAGTTTTATAAATATATATGTGTTCCAACATTAATCACATAGTTAATTAGGGTTGTTACATACACCCACCCTTCAAGAAACTTCATCATGAAATTAGAGTAATTTACAATACAAGGGTAATGACACATGGTTCATACATCCACATCAAATAAACAACATTATCAATAAGAAAAAGAAAAAAAACTTATACATACTAGTGTACATGTGCAAGAAATGCATGTGTAGCTAGCACATACAAGACTCGCGCATGTACCAATGACAATAATTATCACTCTTATAGTAATTATTCTATGCGTCCAATCCAATCAACAAGACCATTCATTTCATAAAAGATAGTAAACTGTTTAAAATGTTCACAAAATCCCTCAATTATAATAATTTAGCACAACAAAGTTCATTTAGATAATTGTAGTTCAGTTAAGAAATTATAAATATACATATTTACATATTCTCTTTTCAAAAAGGGAAAACAATAAATTCCACTATAAGTCGAAATTCCCATACACTCTCAACTATTTATTTTCATCCTTCCTCCCTAACTTACTTTCATCTTCTATCCTTATCCTTCCTCTGCTGGACTATCTTGGAGCGTCAACTATATTGACCTAACTCCAAATAGAACCCATAAGCGAAAGTGTCACTCTCTTGACCAAGCTTCCCCAGCATGCAACTGACAACCATCATCACACGTCTAGGGGAGCGTGAGCTAACACTGTCCTCCCATGACTCCAGGTTTCAGAGGATACAGGGTGGGAAATGCCTCCACCCCTCCTAATAGGAATAGGGTCCACACCCTACCATGGAATATATAGTGTCACTATGTTTCTGGGAATTTTGTCATCGTATATTTAGTTTTAGGCAGTTTCACCACCTGAAAAACCTGCACTGGTCCATATATCATAGAAATGCATTCGAACCAACAAAATTTCACATATAAATATTCATACCATATGGTTTCTCAATCGGTGTTCACAACATAAAATTTTATTATCATTATCCTTTGGCTATTTCATAGCCCATTGACCTGAAGATCAGTCTATAACACAAACTCATACATATCTATGCATTATCATCATGTAAATGCATTCAACCATAATCTCAATTCGGTATCCATGTACCAACAACCTTAAATTTCAAAATTTTCAAGTTAGAAATAGATCGCATAATATCCCCATAATTCAAATGTCGTTAAACATTCATAGAATTGACATTCTCATAATATATTGCACAATATCCATCATCATTCAAATAACGTTAAACATTCATAGAATTGACATTCACATAATAGATTGCATAATATTCATCATCATTCAAATAACATTAAACATTCATAGAATTGTCATTCACATAGGTTCCTACATCTTAAAATTTCAAGTGTATCATTAATAGTTTCATAGTGAATAGAAAATAAAGGTGATTAGGCCTCAGGTAATCCTAGTTATCTAATTCAAAAGAT
>ML843680.1:19645-38368 GCA_009831015.1 Picea engelmannii | reverse complement strand
AAAACATTGTCTAGGATGTCATGGGTTCTGGAGATATTGATAGGTGTCATTTCAGAAATGGTTTCCATATTACCCTCAACATAGATCTTGTGTGTAGCTAAGGGATTAGTATGACAAGACCTATCTCCAGTCATAGTAACGGTGAATTCTCCTGCTTTGATTCGACTTAACTTTGGGAGGGAATATGATCTGTGATGAAGATCCTCCCAAGGTTTGTCCAGACTAGTCATTGCTTTGATCACTGCTTCGTCAATAGGAAAGACTAAGTCTAACGAATCGGTGTTGGCGAGAGAACCCTGAGCCTAGATAGGCTCTAGAAGTGGATCCAACTCTTGTGCGAGAGTCGGATCAGGATTGGCTAAAGCATGCTGGACTAAAGAGTACGCTACTTCAGCGGCCGACAAGGGCACAAACATACTGGAGTGCCCTGTCTCATCCATCGTGGCTGATGGGGAAGGAAGAATCCACGGATCCGCTAAGTAAGTCATGTAGAACAACGAAACTTGAAAAATCTCAGCCTTATGGTGAATCGATATAAACTTGACATCGTTATGAGGAGGTGGGTAATCGAAGGTACCCATTAAGGATGGGCACAAACCAACTCCTACATTAACAACACTGGGTTGAGGATTATCTATGATGGGAACCGTGGATGCCCCCAAAGCTGGGTCAGGTCTAGAGAAGGACAATTGATTGATGGTCACTATCCAGCCTTCATGTGGAAACAATAAGACTTGGAAAATTGTAGCAACCACAACTTGCATAGCATAAGTCCAACTTCAACCTAACAAGAGGTTATAGTCGAGGGGGGCATCGACTACCTCTACTTCGACGCACACGGTCTTCCCTCCTAACTGCACAGGGAAAGAAGGAACGATGCCATGTGGTCGGAAAGAATGACCGTTGAACACAGTGAGGAGAGTAGGTGACGGAGACAAGGCGGGTTGACCAATGGATTTCCAACATGCTAACGACATAATGCAAGTCGAAGCGCCCTCGTCGACCACCGTGCGAAAGATATTCCATGTAAAAGTTTTCTTGGGATGAGCCACTACTATCTGAAACGCGACGTGGTAAGGTAGACGAGGTTTTAAGTCAGTCATATCTAACATGATGGTACCCGGGTTACAAGTCTCAGTAGAGCCTAAAGCAGTCAACAAGGCTTTCCTCTAAGCAGGGCAGCTTTGGAGGACCTCCAAAGCGGACATCGCACAAGGGGTTTGTGATAAATCTTCCACCACAAAGTAATTCTGGGCGGCCCTTGCGTTTGGGTTGTGAGAAGCTTTCTTAAATGCACCCTTTGGAATGAATGTCATTGTTTCACCCAACGTCTTCTCGATCTGTAGAGGAAGAGATGGGAGTTCGACTTCTTTTCCCTTCTCAGAGGCGCTTGGTTTACTATAGTCATGTGCTCTATTCGTTATTAAGGCATCACCCCTAACCATATATACGTTTGCGGCAGAGGAATTGTTCGGAGGAGGGAAGGTTTCCTGGCTGCCCCCTTCGGCACTTGTAGAGGCTTGAGTTAAATTCAGCCCATGCTGAAAGGGATTAGTCAACATGGCTTGCTATTGTTGTGTGACAAACTTCTGGGCCTCTGCAAGTCAAGGACATAGATGGGCCAGGTGGTCTTCCGCACACAAGTTGCACAGATACCTCGCCTTCCATTTTTTCGTGGTGCCCTCGCCAACATTATCAGTGGGTTTTTTCTCCCCCTTACCCTTCTTTCATTGTTTTTTCTTCCCTTCAGGCTGCTGGGTGGCCTTTGGGTTAGTCATCTGCACGGAGTGTACTTCCGACATTTGGGTAGGAGGACCAGCCAAAGTAGTAGTCTGGCTGGCCGCTGAGTGTTGTATAGATAACTGTTGCAATTTCTTTGACAATTTCTCAGCGGGCTTGGTTTGAGCTGACCCAACAATACCATTGGCATGTGGTCCAGCTCTCTGTCTAGTTTTATCCAGTATCGATCGTGGTGCATCCTGCAGGATGTTGTATAATAAACCAGACTGAGAATAAATGATCTCAAAATGTTGAGCCCTCATGATGGTGTCTTCTTCGGAGAAAACTCCTGAAGTCATGACGTCTTTAAATAATTGTGGGACTAAAGACTTAAGGAACCACTCAAGCAGGAATGCGGGTGGGACGGGTACTTTGATTAGACTCTTTTGGCGTCTCCACTCTCGGATATGATCAGAGATATGGTCCACTGTCGTCTGTTCGAAATTGGCAAGCAACTCTCTATTGGCATCGTATCTCACAGGTAATTGGAAATGGTTAAGGAAAGCCATCGCCAGTTTGCCAAAAGAAGAGTATCGTGAGCGATCAATCTCGATGTAGCATTTCGCGACACTCCCGATAAGAGTGCATTGAAACAATCACAACTGGACGGAGTCATCTTTCAGTGAGTTAGGTGAACACCATAGGTGGAAAGTAGTCACGTGATCACCTGGATCTTCGTTAGGCTTGGCCTCGAACTTTGAAATGTCTAAAGGCAACTTTTTTAGCATAGGAGGCCAACGTGGATCGTGACAAATAGGATCATTTAACAACCTTGTCAAATCGGGCAAGTGTAATGTCGCCAGGAATGGTAATTTGGGTTGTTACTGATAGCCTGGGAAAAAGGGTCCTGGAGTTTGACTGGCACCAGGTTGCCAAGAAAAGTTTGGCTGTTGGCCCAGATTCTAGTAGAAACCATGGCCCTGACCAGCGTAAGGAGTTTTCATCTGTGGAGACATCATTGGCTGATTCCCCATAAAGGACATAGGATGTTGGGCATTCATCGTGTTTGACGAACTTTGGGAAGGATTACCCCATTCTGGTTCCGATGGGAGAGGCATAGAAGTTTGTCCAGGGTTCCATTGACTGTGGAAAGAATTACCCTAGAATGGAATTCCAGAGGAAGGAACGGATCCTTGTCCTGAGTTCCAAGGTCCTGCTATATGTGCCCCCGGCACAGGAATAGTACCCTGCGCCCGAGTAGACTTTCCAAAAATGGGGGTGCCCCCATATGGGAAAGTCGTGGATGCGAAAGTGTTGTTACCAAACGTCTCGTTCCAAACAAACGGTGACGAACCTACCGACAGAGTTTGCGTAGGTGTTCCTTGACTCCCGGCTCCAAATGAACTCGTGTGTGCAGGCTGCCCGACGAACTGCTGATGCAAACCACCAAGCGAAGGGGACGAAGGAGAGATATGATCTCCAGCATTAGGAAAAGCATTAAAAGGGACAAGAATTTCCCCAAGTTGACCTTGCAGAGGAGCGTTAGAGCTCCCTGCCCCCAGACCCAAAGTCTGTAAAGTGGAGTGAGTGAGTGCAAGACTTGTACCTGAACTAGGCATACCATATGAGAACGGAGGGCCTGTCGCACTAGGTGTGAAGGGAGGTGTGGCCCCCACGATAGATGGGGTTGGTCCACTATGCGACGTAGTTGTGGCCGAGACCGTAGTGGCTCGGACCGACGAAGGAAAGTTAGGAGATGCTTCTCCTGTGGTATCAACAGTGGTGGGAATGGAAGAATTCCCAGAGGAAGTAACAGTGTTTGGTTCCATAACTGTTTGAGGCACTGGCAGACGTTCGTAAAACTGAATGGGTACAATGATCGATGGCCAAGTATCGATGGTTGGGGTTTCAACCGAGCCAAGAGTGGCGATTGATTCCTCCGGGAGTTGTTCGGGCTCAATGGTTTGTAACCCGGTTGCTTCGAAAGGTCTAGCTTCCGCCTCAATGGTGGCGGGGGTGGCTCCAGTATAACGGACGGCAGGCCCAGAAGCCTTCATGACCGGTGGATCTCTGGATCCTCCACTGTGTGAGAATATCCACAACATGCTAAGGTATTCTACACGTTCAAACAGTAACACACACTAAAAAGAAGCCCCTACAAGATAAGACAAGCAAACACTAAACTAGTTGGAAGAACAGTTACAACAACCAACACTAGAGCGACTTACCGGTGCAAGTGCAACTCGAAAATGGAAACACCCTCCATGTATACTCTGCAAAGAGTGGCCCGATGTCTATCCTAGGTACCACTGTATACCCCTGCAGTCACCTGTGTATGTCCCTATGAAAGATTGGCAACTAGTTTTCCAGCACGTGAACAATCACCAGGTGGGTACAGTCGATAGTCGGGTAGACCAAAATGAGCACGGTATCAAGCCCGAAACCTATCAAGGGTATCGAGAGCAAATGGTCTGGAAGACAACTAAGGACCTTGAACAGATTCGAGACCCACGAAGCCCCGTGGCAAATGCAAACGATGGAATCCCTCAACAAATCCTCGATATGTGTTCTCCGCTATGCTTGGTCTGGCTTTGGAGGGGTTATCTCCGCTACCTTTCCTCACGCGACCTCGTGTTTATCCCCTGTGTTAGAGGGGGGTCCCAGATAACTTCTACGTAACTGGACTTCTACACTCCTTATCACAGACTCCAATGTTTGGTTTTGAGTGGCCTTGGAGAGTTTCCTCTCCAACCTATTCCAAGGCCCTAGTCCTGAGCTAGTGTATGAACCCTACAAACAAAAGGTCTAATATATTTTAAATTATCATTTCTTTTATGGGATTTTTTACGTCACAAGGTATGAAAGTGAAACTAATGGTGTGTAAAGACTCAAAGCAAAAACAAATGAAGAATGCTGGAAACAAAAACTTTTACTGAATGCAAAAATCAACAACTTTTCACAAAGAAAGACTTCTTTTCTTTTCAATTTTTTCTAAGATTTCATGCAGCAAACATAAAGGAATTTTTGCTCAACTATGAGCTACTTATGCTCTAAATGCACTGCCAAAACTTATGAAAAAAAAATTCTCCCTAGCCATTGATGCAACAACACAATCTTCAAAAAGAAGAAAATGAAAAAGCGATATATATTTTTTTATTTTTTGTCCTTTCTATCAACTATCAACTAAGAAAAACTAGGCTAAGGGTAAGAGGCCCTAACCTACTGACTGTGAAACCCTAGACTCAAACCCCTGAGAGGAACACTTCTCACCACATGAAGGGATGACTTCCCTACCCTGATTGAAAAGCAACCTGTCAAGCCCGCTACTGTCACCGAAACAGCACGCGTGCAAACGCATGTTGAGCTATAACAGAGCGCGGGTACCCACGGGCTGAATTGGCATATGACGCATGTAAGTATAAAATCCAAGAAAAAACTAAACATAGGCAGCCCAGACCTGAAAGAGGCCTCTGGTATTGACAACTAGGGTCCCTTGAAGGCTTGGATGCTTCTTCCAACAGAAAAGAAAAATAACTACAAAGAATAAAAAAATGAAATAAGGCAAACTGAGACAAGACTATGAACCAACAAGACTCAGACAGAATCTCGAAAGCCCCCTGAGAATGTATAATTCTGACAGGGAAGAGGAGGACTGCCTCTCAAGATTTTTGTCTTCTACACACTATTGAAACCTCTACAACAGGCATTCAAATGCGGCCTGTAGAAGGTTAGGGCGCAGGTCACACGCGTGCGGGCCTTCTGCAGGCCGCGTGTACCTCTGTGTGTTCCGATAATGATCGTCAAGGATCAGTCAAAGAAAATACTGGTATAAAGAACCAGGTTCCCTGCTAGCTCTGACCTAACAGAAAACAGACAAACAAAGAAACAGAAAATCTAATCCTTTAAACTACCCAAAAACCTCAACTAAATCCAGAAACCCTAAGAGTATCAGTCCCCAGTGGAGTCGCCAATTCTGTTGTTGGGAAATAATACCCTACGGACTAGCAAACTAGGGTCTGATTTGCATGCATATTTTGACCTTAAAGAAATGACCTTTTAACCTACCACCCCAAAAATTGAACCCCTCTTTCAAGACACATGCATGGAAAGGAACTACTAACCTTTTTTTACTGATGTTTGGCGTAGATCCACCGTTGCGCTTTTCCCGCTTCCTTGCACTGCTCCTTCCAAAGTCAACCTGCAATCAAGACAAAAACACTATGCATGCATGCTATTTTACTACTTGAGGGTTAGAAATTAAGCATAAATCACGTAAATCATAAATAACTCATGCATTGGGATGGGAAAAGTATTCTTTTTATTATTTTCAAAATGAATCAACTTACAATCAAAGTTGAGACCAACCACCGCTCCTTGATCCTGATCCTGGGCTCCTCCTCTTCTTTGTCCTCCAACTTCTTTGCATTAATTCTCCTTAGGCTTGAGGAAAGG
Source organism: Picea engelmannii (assembly GCA_009831015.1). Classification (NCBI taxonomy): domain Eukaryota; kingdom Viridiplantae; phylum Streptophyta; class Pinopsida; order Pinales; family Pinaceae; genus Picea; species Picea engelmannii. The sequence continues at coordinate 32,197 of ML843680.1, read as the reverse complement.
CTAAAGGGTTGGGAAAATGGACTTGGCAATTGGGCAGAGTTTCTTTGCTATATTTTTCCTCCTCCAAATAGTACCCCTACCCCTTCTTTTATATGCTAGAAGGAGCTAGGTTTTTGGATGAACTCTTGACCGTGCATGGCCGGGAGTTTCAGTTAACTGACCCATATCTTTTTGTCCCGTTGGCAACTTTCCATTTTTTATGATTATGAAGGTAAACACATGCTGTAGTGGGCCTGCTAGTGTTTTCTTTTGAATACACGCGGGCTGTAGTGGGTCAGCTAGCATGTACTTTTTAAAAATGGAGTTTTTAGAAGAGTTGTTCAGTAGTTTTTTGGCAAAGAAGGGATATGAGTTGGCCTGATGCCAGGTAAGCATGTGTGGTGCAATTTAGGGTTATAAAACTTGGATTTCACAACTACAAAAGATTGTTGCACTTCTAACAATAGAAGCAAATTATAGTGTTGCTATAGAGGCTAGTAAAGAAATGATTTGGCTATAGAGGTTTATGGAGGAATTGGGAAAGAAGTAGTAGAATAACATGTTGTAATATAATAATGAGAGTGTCATGCATCTTGCAAATAAATCACCCTTCCATTTTAAAAATAAACGTATACAGCTGAAGTACCATTTCATACGATCTATCTTGGAAGATGGACTTTTGAAGTTAGAAAATATACATACTAGCTAGAATCCTACAGACATATTAACAAAGGTAGTAACCAGAGAGAAACTGAGTTCCTGCTCAATTTTAGTTGGCCTTCAAGCATGAAGGTGAAGATGAGAAATTTTCCAGGTCCAAGCGTGGATCATAGTCCAATAGGTACAACAAAAGTGGAGTTGTTGTGATCAGTGTCCAAGTGGGATATTCTTGGTTGTGGATCCTGATTATCTTCCTAATTCATATGCAGGTTCTGAATTTTTTTTATTTTTTGCAATTCAAATATTGTAATTTCGTAGTCAATCTGGACTACTCATTATAAGGTCGCATATCTAATGGTAGAAATTATGTTAGGATTTTTTTCCCTAGAAGGAAACCCTCTTTTAAGAGGGAATTGTATTGTGGTTGTGTTTCATGGTGAATATTGTATTATCAGAGAGGAGACTATGAGAGTAAGAAGAGGAAGTTACAACAGGTGTGTTGTAGGTTGTATCCATTCATTTTGCTCGATAATAAAAATGAAAAACCTGGAAATTTCTCCAGTGGATGTATCCCACAATGGGTGAACCACATATATCTGTGACTCTATTGTATTGTGCATCTTCTTTGTTTTATTTCCACATTTGTTTTATTTTGTTTCTGTGCGATCCTATTTTTCTAACAAATTTATCTCAAATTGTTGAAACCTTGGTTGATCTTACTTGTTCTTACTATGCAAACTGTAAAATGTTTGGCAATAATTTTGTAAAAACATTCAAATTTGTAAGGATTTTATATAGTTTCAATAAAATTTGGTCCATTTATCAGGTAAAAAAAATATTCTACAAAATTTGGGTGAATCATTTCTATAAAAAATGGAAATTGACGAATCTTTTTGTGGGAAAAAACATGGAAAAATAGCCCATGGGAAATATATAACCCCTAATTTTTTCTCTGCTTAGAATAAAATTAGAAACTTATAAATACATAGAAATGGCTTGAAAAAGAGGTTGTTGATTTCAAAATTCAAAATCAATGTATAGGTAAGATTAACGAGTTATTAGTCTAGTTTACCGACCCATAAGGACCGTATTCATATAAGATGAGCTCAAACAATAACTAGTATAGATTTCCCTTTTTTAAATGATAAGTCAACAACCACTAAAATTGAAATATACTCCATTAACAATTGATTGATTTACAATGCATAGATCTCCACCCATAGATAACAAATTCAAATGCGACAAACACAAACAAAACTCAAAATTTAAGCTCGAAACCCAAAAGGGAAAACTAACATTTTTTTTGTCTTTGGATAAGCTCTTTAATATTTAGCAATGGGAAATTTGCAGGCTCTCTGGTTCATCTCTATGCTCCTTAATGACATCTAGGAAGCCTCTTTACATCATTCACATCCAAAGAACCCCTTTCTCCTTGTGGGAAAAAATAACATAGAAGACTAAGTCAACTGGGAGGATAGAGGGAAGATGAGGCATCCCCAATTCTTCATCTTCTCTTTAGTTTGTTTCTCCTTCATCTCCTTATTTGTTTGTATTTTCCCCCATGTGGAAAAGGTCTCATGAAAGTCTCATTATTTGATTACGTACAACAATATACTGCTTGGCCTTACAAATTTTACATGTAGAATGGACATAAATCATTATGGCATGGGGTTGTTCACGCAATTAAGTCAGTCTCTTTCTTCATCCAAAGCATTAAAATTTGTTTGTGTTGATCATCTTAGAGCCTACGTCAATATCCAATTGTTCTTGTTGCATCGATTCAGATCACCAACAAGCTGACATACCTTGATAATCACCATGGTACTAAGTAGATTCCATGTTTTATCACGATATAATTTTCCATGGATGTGGAAGGAAAACCCAGAGTTAACCACAAACCAACTTTCAGATTGGAAGCTAGCCCTTCCAATCCAGAGAGGGCTCACTCTTATAACTCAGCCATAGAAAGACTGGTTATGTTTAGGCACAATAGCTAGATCTTCAGTGAATAGGGAAGGATTGTAAAGATGTGGTTGATATGGTTGATGGATGGACCATTAGGCATGGAGTCAAAGGCTGAATATCAATAAAGATTATCAATGACTAGTGGTAGAACAATCTAGGAAACATAAGAAAGGTAGAAAACACTTTCTTGATTAATAATTTTGTTGTAGTATGGTAGCAAATATGAGAAAGAACAACCCATCACATTAGAGCATCTAACAGGGATGAATTCCAATGCAATTTTAGAAGAAAAAGAGTGAAATATTTAATAGCTGTAACTCAAAACACATAGGAGAATTTTGAATCATCTCTTTCAATTAAATATCGAAAATTGACATTTAAAATGGTGTACTAAGAAAAAGGTAAACATCCACAAGAATGAACACATACCAAGAAGAATTTCCACATGAATATTTGATAAGAAAATTATGTACTTATGCACTGATAATTTGATTAAACTCAAAAAATATTACATACAGTCTTTTTCCTTCCACTCGAATATATAGAATGTACAAGTGATCTCTTCTTCATAGATTCAAGGGGAATCCTCTCACTAATTAAACATAATTATTTATTACATAAGTTTAGGATCTGAAACAAAAAATTAAACCAAATTTGATTCTAGATTCTAATTTTCAGGGTTTTGTTTCTTAACTAATTATTGCATTGAAACCTCATTAAATCTACATGATTCGATGATAAAATAATTGGTCTTTCTCGTTCACTTAATGATTTGGAATGATCTATTCCATCTAGCAGTTGAGTAGACTCTGACATAGGATGATTGTTCACTTTTGCAGCATCCAGGTACAATTTAGCTGCAAAATCTCCATCTTCAGCAATTTCACAGAGTAGACAGATTTTGCTACGAAATCTCTGTTTCAAACTGTCTTTCAATATGATTCTTTGTTTGATCAATAGAATATCCTTTGTAACTTCTATCATAGTGGGTCTAGCATCTTTGTCAAATGGAAAATATTCAAATGCAACCTCAACAAATCTTTACACCAGTCCCAAGAGAAAAGGTTGCTTTTGAACCTTGAGGATTAGTGTATATATGGGATCCATATAGAAGTCCTAGCCTAGAAAGTCCAAAATATTTGACTTTTGTATTGAAATCATAACCTAGAAGAATATTACTGGAATTGACATCGCGATGATATATTGGTGAAATCATTGTAGAATGTAGGTATATAATAGTTCTAGCAGTTTCTGTAGAAATACTAATTCGTGTTGGCCAATTTCGACCTTCACCCCTCTTTCATTATAGTTGTTGTTCCAAGGTTCTGTTTGGAACAAACTCATAGACTAAGAGTGGGCTACCCATCTCAATGCAACAACCAAGAATTCAGACTAAATTTGAATATTACACAGTTGAAAGGTCATTAAATTCATTAATAATCTTCTATGTTCCTTGAGTGCTTCCATAATATATTCTTTTTATAGTCATAAGGAATCCATCATGCATCTTTCCAGCATAAAATTTTCCACAAGCACCATTTCCCAGTTTCTCACTTGGCGCAAAAAAATTTGTATCTCTCTCCAGCTCTCCATATGTCAACGATTTTTGTTGTCCAAGCTTTACCATGGAATGAAAGAAGGCTTGCAAGTTGGCTCAGATCACTTTTTCTTTTTATCTCTGAGGATGAATACTTGCGATGCTTTAACAACATAAAGGAAATAATAAATCCTGCAAGAATGGTTGTTGTAACTAATATTCTGGCATAACACAATAATTTTTACGCCATATTTCTGGCTGTCACATTCTTTGTCATTTTCTATACGACCATCCAATGATTGTCCCAGTAGCTTTGTAAAGATATCATCAAACTGATCTCGAGAACCACAAAATTGTAGTACAATATCACCATTATTGACTAGCTCACGTATGAAATGAAAATGAGTGTCAATGTGTTTTCTTTTCTTGTGAAACACATGATTTTTGGATAGAGCAATTGCTGAAGTATTGCCACAGAAAATAGGAGTTGGATCCTTTTCTGTATGTGACATATCTTTCAATATTCTTCTTAGCCACACAACTTGAAAGGAAGCTGAGGTAGCAGCGACATACTCTGCCTCTGCAGAAGATATTGAAATAATTGGTTGCTTCTTTGATGCCCATGAGATCAGGTTCGTGCCCAGTTGAAAAACATGTCAAGATGTGCTTTTCTTGTCGTCTAGGCTGCCTGCAAAATCACTGTCTGTGTAACCAGAAAGTTGATTACTATCAGATTTAGTGTACCATAAGCCAAAATTGAGAGTTCCTGCAACATATCTTAGAATTCGTTTCGCCATTTTTCAATGAGAATCTTTGGGGGATTCCATGAATCTAGAAACCAGGTTGGATGCATACATAATGTCAGGCCTAGTTGTTGCAAGCTACAACAAACTGCCTACTAAACTTTTGTACAGGGTAGAGTCCACTGTGGGGCCTTCATCTTTCTTGCTCAATTTTGTGTCTAGGGGTATAGGGGTTTCATCTTGATTGCATTCTTCCATGTAGAATCTTTTGATGATGTCTACTGCATACTTTTTCTGACAGACAAAAATTCCTTTGGTTGATTCATCAACCTCAGTCCCTAAAAAATATTTCATTATGCCAAGATCTGTCATCTCAAACTCAGATTGCATGGCATGTTTAAAATTTGTTAACTCAAGATTTCCTGTATAGATCATGTCATCAACATATAAACATACAATCAAAATTTTACCGTGCTGATCTGTTTTGGTGTAAAGAGTTGGCTCATTTTGACTTCTGCTGAAACCACTTTTGATTAGGTAAGTGTCAATTTTGTTGTACCCAGCTCTTGGAGCTTGCTTTAAGCCATACAAGGCTTTCTTCAACCGATATACTTTGGCTGGCTGCTCTTGGACTTCAAATCCAGGTGGTTGATCGACATAAACTTCTTCTTCTAAGAAACCATTCAGGAATTTTGACTTGACATCCATCTGGTATACTTGCCATTTGTGTTGGGCTGCTATGGCCAATATAGTCCTTACAATGTCTAATCTTGCTACTGGAGAAAAAGTTTCACCATAATCAGTACCAGGTTGTTGTGAGAATCCTTTGGCAACAAGTCTTCCCTTGTGTTTTTCGATCTGCCCTTTTTCATTGAGTTTAGTTTTGTAAACCCACTTGACACCAATACTCTTCTTGTGACTTGGCAAATCAATAAGATCCCATGTCTTGTTCTTCTCAATGGAGTCAATTTCTTGGATCATGGATTGAAGGGAATGTGTCTCCTTAGCTGCTTCCTTAAAATATGTAGGTTGACATGACATTAAAGAAAAAAGGTTGTGTTCAAATTCATCCAACTGCTGATGGATTTCTCTCAAACTTCGAGTTCTCTGATTTTGTGGCTCAGAGAATGATTCTCTGCTAGAAGTTGAGTTATCCTGAGAATTTTCAGGTTGTCTTTGTACTTAGAATATTGGAAGAATAGTTTGAGGTACTTGCTATCCTGAATTTTCTGTGTTTTCAGAACTTGGTAGCAATGGATTTTGACTGTCCATTTGCTGATTTTATGAATCATTCCAAAATTGATTTTCCAGAAATTTTACATCTCTGCTGAGAATTAGTTTCTTGGTGATTGGATTGTAAAGCCTGTAAGATTTAGATGTTTCACTATATCTAGTGAAAATACATTTCTCACTTTTGTCATCAAGTTTCTTCCTTAATTCATAAGGTATGTGAGCGTATGCTATGCATCTGAATGTCCTTAGATGCGCAACATTGATCTTTGTCCCACTCCATGCTTCTTGAGGGACTTTCATCTTTAAAATTGTGGTTGGAGATCTATTTAGGAGATAAACTGAGCATGCTACTGCTTCAGCCCAAAAAATATTTGACAAAATTTTCTCTTTAAGAAGTGTTCTTGCCATATTCATTATTGTCTGATTTTTCCTTTCAGCCACTCCATTCTGTTGTGGAGTATACCTCGTTGTTGTTTGCATGATAATGCCTTGTGATTTGCAGAAATTTGAAAATTATATGGAGTTGTATTCTCCTCCTCCATCTGACCTGAGTGCTTTGATATATTTTCCACCCTGTTTTTTAGCTTCTGCTTTGAATTCTTTGAATTTTTCAAAAGTTTCAGACTTGTGTCTGAGAAAATAGATCCAGATTTTTCTGCTAAAATCATTAATAAACATTAGAAAATAAAAGCTACCACCTGTGGACTCTGTTTGCATTGGTCCACATAGGTCAGTGTGAACAAGTTCAATATGTTGTTTGGCTTGATTGGAAGACTGTGGAAAACTGGTCCTCTTATGTTTTCCAAGTATGCAAGACTCACATGGGGGAATTTTCTCTTTAAAGATAGGAAGACCTTTGACCATGGAGTTCTTCTGAAGAAGTATTAGAATTTTAAATGGTAGATGTCAAAATCTTGTATGCCAAACCATAGTTTCATTCAAGGTGGATGCACTTTGTGCATATGGTTGAATTAGATTTGCAGTTCTGAGTGTAAGGGGAAACATCCTATTCTGAGTCATGTGGATTTCAGAAATCAATTTTCTGCTTGGGATTTTGTCATATATCTTGCAAGATGCTCCCTCAAAAAGTACCTTATGGCCATGTTCAATGAGCTTTCCTACACTTAGCAAATTATGTTTCAGATCTGGAACATGATAGACATTGTTTATGTCTTTCTTTACATTTTGTTTAGTAAGAATAGGAACCGTTCCTTTTCCTTGAACTTTGACTAAGTAATAATTTCCAAGTGTAATATCATATGAGAGTGAAGAATCAATGCATGAAAGTAAATCTTTGTTACCTGTCATGTGATTGCTGCATCCACTATCTAGCAACCAGAGATCTTTAGGTTGTTGTTCAGTCTTGTGGCACGAAAAAAACATACCTCCCGAGTTTTCTCCCATGTGATTTGACACATGTGCTCTGCCTGAGAGCTGATTTGCTTTCTTCTTCCTGCATTCAGATTCATAGTGACCATACTTTTTGCAGTAATAAGATTGTATGCTTGATTTCTCATTTGATCTTCTCCCTCTACCTCTTTGAGGCTGAAAACTCTGATTCTGATTTTGTTGTCTATGTGCTTGGAAGTGTTGATTCGGTTGTTGTTGTCTGTGTCCTCCACTGGAATGAGGATTTCTATGAATGTGCCCTCTTCCTTGGTGATCTCTGCCTCACCCTCTCCCTCTCCCTCTGCTAAAGGAGAATTTCATTTTGAAAGGATTGGCGATTGAATCATCTGTGAGATGCATTCTAGTCTCATGTGTCACCAGAGAACCAATTAGTTCATCTGTTGAAAAACATGACAGATCCTTGGATTCAAGGATTGTTGTTACAACCATTTAGAATTTCTTTGGTAAACTTATGAGGATTTTCTCAACAATTCGTTGATCAGTGATGGTTTCACCAGTCAATCTGATCTGGTTCACAATGTCCATGACTCTGGTCATGAACTGATCCACATTTTCAGACTCTGTCATCCTTAGAGTCTCGAATTGTGTTCTCAAGGTCTGCATTTTAACTGTTTTGACCCTGTCATTTCCTTGGTAGAAAGATTTAAGGATGTCCCAGGCCTGTTTTGAAGTACCAGTGACTGTGATTTTTGAGAAAATCGAGTCATCCACGAAATTTTGAATCTAATTTTTAGCTTTATTTTCTCTGTTTCTCTGCGTTGCCTGAGCAATTTTCTGTTGATTAGTCATGGTGGACAGGTCTGTTGGATCTAGTTCCACATATCCATGATCCACTAGATCCCAACACTCTTGTGCTTATAAGAAGGATCTCATCCAAAGACACCAGAACTCATAGTTCTTTCCAATAAGAATCGGACCCTGAGTTGGTCCTAAATTGTTAGACGTCACCATCTTTTAAAGAATTCAGTAAAACAGAAAAAAAATTCTTACTTACCTGTCTCCTGCATGTAATTTGCAGTAGTTTTCGAACTCTGCGATTCGAGATTTCATGAGTTTCGACTTAGAAATTTTTGGCTTCGTGATTCTTTCTTCAAGACTTTGTTATACAAGTCCTTTGATCTCTTGTCACTCCAACCTCCGATCGTCGATATGCCGAAGAGGGCTTAACGGCCTTAGATTGGCCCTTTGTCTCCAAACAATGTGACCACACGCCTAAAGGTTAAAGTGCTGATGGCTTTTCGCGAATCGGAGAATAGCGATGCCTTTGTTGGTTCTCTGTCCCTCAAATTGTCGAAATCCAAATTATCCTAGTGCTTATTCAAATGCCTTTTTGGGATTTCGCATTTCAGGACTTCGACAGTTTTGCTGTGACAATCCTGGGGCCTTCAGACTCCCGGTATGCGAAATGCCAAAATTTCACCTTTGGACAATTTCAACAGTCTAGATCTTCTTTTGATTTGACGGTCTAGATCCTTTCGGGATTTCGGGATTCTGGGTTTCACACTTCACGAACCCTGTTAGTGAGCTCTTCTGACTCCTCGATTCCCCGATCTCCGATTTACCAAAATGTCAAATTGGCTTCAAGGATCAACGATCCTCATTGATTTGAGATCAACGACTCGGATTATTTCGGACATTTGTGTATCGGTATTTCGCGACTCTTGAGTTCGCGATTTTGGGTTTCGAGACTTCCTGTTTCCCAATGTTGAGAACCTCTAGCTTCTCGATCACTCGATATCTGAAATGCCGATGGCCCTCTCCTTTCGGGAGATTCCCTGAAGGCCTAGATTGTTTCCATGTGTCCCCTTAAGATAGACGATCTTTGTCGTTTCACGATTTCAGGAATTGCGACTCCAAATCCTCTGTCAAGTTGAATCCTCGGTAGTTGAGATGCCGATGATTTCCTCGATCTCCGCCACGTGTCTGAATGAATGGACGGATGTGATGTTTTTGGGATTTCGGGACTTTCGTTGTGGAGTGTCGTGACTTTTCGTCAACAAGACCTCCAATATCCCAAAGTCCGAAATGCCAAAATGATGGCACTTGGATCTGCTGCCACTTGTCCTCTAAGATGGATGGCTCACAATCTTCTCAGGATTTCGTGATACGTGATGTCAAAATTTCATGTATCGTGGTTTTGGAGAGTAGTCTCCTTCACTCGTCCAACTCCCGATCCCTGATTTTGCGATCAGATCAGATCGACGGCTCACAATCTATCTCGATCCAATGATCCAGAATAACTCGTGATTTCACAATTCACGAATTCTCACGGATGTCTTCTGACCTTTACACCTTGCGAGTCAGCGAAATGCCGAGATGTCGCCACGCGTCTCTTTATGGAAGGTTAAGATGATTTCGAGATTTCACGACTTCACAAGTTGAAATTTCTCTTGTGCACTCCAGAGGACTAAACCTTGTGCACTTTCTCGTAGATCCAACGGCTATCGGTCCTCTGCGCAAGATCTAACTGATGAAATTATTTTGCCTTTTCCATGCTCTCCTCATCCCTTCTGAACTAGATTTCTGCCTCAGATCTTTTCGGAGGACAGATCTTACTGCTGCGCCAACTATTCTTTGTTCCTCTGACGCGATCTTTGCTGTGTTTGAAGGAATTTTCTTCTGCAGAATAAAAATTCGTGATTCTTTCAAAGATTTGAAAGAATTTCATGAGTTCTTTGAAGCTTAGCATTGTCTATTGCAATCTTTCACAGATTTGAGAGAATTCCCATAAATCTTTAAACGATTCTACCTTCTGCAGGAATCTTTAATGAATTTGAATGAATTCTTTGAGTTCTTCAAATGTTCTTGCGTCCTGCAGCTCTTCTTCATGAATCTTTTACGAATTTGAAAATTTTGCAAGAATCTTTATTGTTTCTCCATCTGCAGTCTTCGCTTCCTCAAGATTTTGAGTGTATAGTGCTCTGCTTCCTCGCATGATCTTCCTACGAGGATCTTTTGAGAGTATGAATGGACAACTCTCCAATCCTTGTGAAAAAGACCGTGTCGCGTGCTCTCAAGATCCATGTAAGCTCTGCGCTATTTGAGGATCGTGTTTCTCTCCAGCTTGTGTGAAGAGGCTTACTGCTAAAGCTCTGATACCATGAGAAATTGTGAAGCAAGAAATGCAGAGAGAAAGAATAGGACAGAAAACAATATATTAGAATATAAGAAGAAGAGTACAAAACGAATACATGAAGAAGTTCTGAAGTAGTACTATGCAAAGGGAAATAGCTGAGCTAAATAGGCTCAAGAAAAACAAGAATAGAAAGTACAACTGGCCAGGACAGCTGGTAGTGTACAGTCAGCCTGTTGAGGTTACATTATATTTAACACTTTGCAGTACACACTTCTCGGTGTAGATTCCTTAGGTTTTGACATTTGAACTAAGGCGTTTGAAACCTTGGGCACTTAAAGCTTTTCTCAATTTATGATAACCCATGTTCTGCTAAAGGAGGTCAATCTAGATGAGGATCCTCGGACAATACTGCAATAGGTCCCCCCATAATGGAATTTGGATGCCCTATAGACACCTATGAAAATTTTGGGCACTTGTTTTTTCCTTCAAACATATGACACTTCCTTTAATACTCTATTTATAAACCCATGGACTCTCCCTTCAAATCTTGGATCCCTGCATGACGCTCAATCTTACCATTCACTTGACATTTGTGTGTTTGACAAGTTTGTTGCCCCCTCTTTTTATAAACTCTGTAAGTATTTATCCCACATGCGTCCTATTAATAAGTTTTGAAATCTTTATATGGAACACTACTCAGGCATGTGATCTATGTGTAGTGCACGTATGTTGTCTCTTGTTGGATTCCCTCCCTTCGGTGGCTTGTTGTTTGGTATGCTTGGAGTATTATCCATAGCTAATGGATTTAGGAAATGATTGCACATAACATAAGACTGGGCCTCAAACCCAAAGTATTTTTTAGGAAAACAGACTCAAAACCCTGCACAGAGAAGTATTTTTTTAAGAAAACAGACTCTAAACTCGGCACAGACACCTGAGAAGTAAAATTATCCTTAAAAACTAATTTTTTTATTTGCATAACCTTTAGAATTTACTTTTTGTTTATCTTAGCAATTGGCATTAAAAATATCCTCCGTGGCGCTACGAAATCACCAAGTTCAAGAGCGCTACGAAACTTGCAGGTGCTAAGAAAAAAAAAAGATTTAGATTTATAAATTTTTTTGCCATAGGCTAAAGATTCTAACAAATGGTGGTTTTTCGGGGGAATATTTGGCTGAAATCCAGTGAGAAATTGTTGGGCTCGTAGATTTGAGTGATTTTTTATGTAGAATCCGACTGCCTGGGTGTTTTTCAGCATGCTGAATCCTCAGAAATGAATTTTGAACAACAAAAAATAGTGATTCTTGTAAATTTATATCCAGGATTACGAAAAACACCATGGACCAAAACGCTAACTAATTAAGGTTTGAATATTGACAAAAACCTAACACTAGAGGGCTATCATGCTATGCTAAATACTGGGTTGCTAAGAGGGTTCCATTATTTTAGCATTGTACTTGTCCCTTGGTAATGAAAAGCATCTAAGAGTGGGATTTGAGAGCATAACATACAAGGAAGAAGATTATGTAGTAGCCATTTAGTCTGGAAATTCCATAGTAAGTGCCCCCTCCTTTGTGTTTTGCATTGTCATAAGTGAAGAAAAGAGAGAAGAGCATAGGCCTCACTTTCTAGTTGGGTTTTCTCCCATATTGTGTTTTCCAGGATACATCTTGTGTTCATTTCTGGGATGTTGTGTTTTTTTTCTTATTCTTTCATTTCAATTTCAATTATTTCACAATTTAAAGAACTAATTTAGTAATAATTAATATAGGGTCTAAGGAAATAATTTGCATAATCTAATATTTTTCAGAATATTTGCAAGATTTTTTTGTGACGAACTATTTAAGTGGAATATCCAAAATAGTTTATGGATCATATTGGTATTAGAGATATTTTATTTGGGGTATTTGTGGAAAGCTACATGATCTAGGAATTGGATTAAGAAGGAA
>ML843679.1:2540-38368 GCA_009831015.1 Picea engelmannii | reverse complement strand
TATTCTATTTTATTGCAAGGCCTTATTAATATTGACCTTTATTACATCTGAATATATTGTTCTACCTATGTGAGGGTCAGGACCCTAACAATACAATAATATTACAACTCATCAATCCCACTAGCCTCAATGGAACTCATTCACATTCTATAAATCCCTAAGAACCAAACAACTCTGATACCATGTTGGAACATGTATAAAACAACAAAAGTGAAAACAAAGATTCCAAGCATAGTGGTGGTGTCAATAGATATAGTTAGCACTTAAGCACAACCAATAAAGATCCATGAGTAGATGACTGATCACCATATCAAATGTGATGTGATAGATCAATATAAGATATAATCTATATATAGGTTTGGGTAGGTGACCAAATCCTCAATGTATAGGACCATACACCCCATAACTGTCAATACAAATCTAAACTGATCAAGTGGACATAATTGATTTCATGTGCCCAATCAGTAATTCGTTGATTTCATTCCTTGATCGACTCCCTTAGCATTCGACTACCTCTTCTTGGTTGACTACACATTTTGACAGGGTGAGGTTACACCAATAGTTGTCGAGTCCAACATTTAGTGCATGGTAGGGTTGTCTTTGTAGTTGGGGGTCATCTCAGGCACACTCTGCATGGGTTAGTTGTTAATGAAATGATTTATTATAACATACAAATATATGTTGTGACGTATATTCATATGCTATAACATGTGTGATGACGTATGACATATGTTATGGCATATGACTCATGCTATAACATGTAACATATAACATATGCTACAAGATATGTTATACGTTATAACATAAGTCATATGTTATGACATATAACATTTAATTTATTTTATTTTAATATATTTTATTTTTATATTATTATATTTATATTTAATTTTCTATATTATTTAATTTTATATTTATATTATTAATTTATATTTTTAACATAGACGTAAGTTAATAAGTGGACAAATTCAACCTTTTTTTGGTCAAAACTATTCCCCAAATCCAGTAGGAATCGTGCTAGAAGATATAGTTCCACTTGGTCGATGGGAACTTTGACCATGGAACTTTGTCCTTAATGATTTTATCCCATTTTAAAAAGGCCTAGATTGTAAGAATTTAATAAAAACAAAATGAGTGGATTAGAGAAAACCTTTGCAAATGAGTTAGTGGAACTTTTGTATTTATAAGATTATGTGCACATGTGTTAGTGGAGACGAGATGCAATGTTCCCTTTAATGCTACATATGATAGTGATATGGCATCTACCATGGGGTACTTGGAATCCTCTTAGCTATGAGAATTTATTTTTTGAGCATGCTCTTCCAATTGTTGCCTAGAAAATAGGTGTCAAGTAGGTTTATATGTTAGGTAGGTTAGGCTAGTTTAGGTTTACAAATTAGAAGGTTAGGTACATTAATAGGTGGATCAACTTGGGTTAAGCAGGTTATTATTTTAGCTAGTTTATTGGGATATGTATGTAGGTGAGTTATTATTTAATGCCCATATTTAACTAAATTATGTTAATTATGAAAAAAATTAATGATTGAACCAAATGCTTTTAATCTGGGATGATTAAAATTGATCACAACTTTAATAATTTTTTATTACATATATTAATCAGAGTGATATTGAACATCATATTGACTACAATATAACTCATCAAGATCATAATCCATATCCAACCATGCCACATCATTGAAAGGATTATACATATCCATATATGGGATGTCTACCACATAATCATCAACACTTAAAAAAAATTATCATCTTTTTCAAAATGAAGATTCTTTGAGGGTTCATCACTCCCTTATTCGTCACCTCTTCAAACTCTCAATCTTATTTTATAACATCTTCATGCTCCCCATATTCTTCATGTTCCATTGCACCTTCTTTTACTACATATTCTTCATTCTCCCTATCATCTTCATGCTCCTGAACATATTTAGAATCATACAAATCACCACCTTGGTCTACTTCAAATTTATGATTAAAATACCTACTCACATTGACTTGGAAGGACATATTTCTATGTACTCAACTCATACCTATAAATATTAATCATAGTAAAACCATGATCATGATAAATAACAATTCGTTCAACACTTGTAGCTCTGCAAAAATATGTACCATTTTACCTTAAAGAGAACCACTTTGAAGGATTTTAAGTATAACTCCATTATATCTTCCAAATTTCCATAATATCTAACGTCAAATGTGACGAGATGTCTGTCACCCCTATGATATATATTAGTCACTCGAAAAGTTGCAATTATTCCACAACCTGAGGTTTTATTCTTCCCATCCAAATATTTGATGTGATATTTTGCATCAATTGCACGACATGGCTTTGTGATGCTTCCCCTACACCACGCATGTTAATAAGTCACAATCAAGTCATCATCATAGGGAAAATAAATGAGAAAAAAATCAAGGAAAATGATAACATGTTCCTTTCTATCTTTTGCACCAAAATCTAAATCAACTTCCTTTTGCATAAGACTCTACCTTTGTCCAAAAATTCTTATCGAAAAAATTGAGACAACCAATTCCCTGAAAATTTACCATTAAATTCTTCACATCAATCTATCCATGCCTTCATGTAATCAATATTATTTGCAATGTAAATATGTAGTGCATCCCATGTTCACCACCTAAAAGACATTATGATTAAATTTGAGTATTGTTCGTTACTATAATTCATTTAAGTATTCCAAAGATATATACAAAGATTTAAGTGCCCACCTTTAAATCATTTCTCAATCCATTTCCAAGAAAAACCTCCCATTCAAATTTGTTGGTGTACTTGTCATCCCATATGCAAGGTACATCAATATATATTTCAAGTAGATACTCATCAATATACACCATGGACTAATAAACCATATATCCCTCAACCATTGACCCCTTAGGATGTGATCTCTATCTAACAAATGTCACCAGTGCTTTCAAGTGCCTCTTGACCAACCACATTGTTCTTGTGTGAACAAGTCCACATATTTCAATCTCATCAACCAAGTGAATGAGGTAGTCCTCCTATGCATTGAAGAAGATTAGAGATAAATGAATTTGTATTTCATACATTAAAGAGGAATTGTTCTCTTCCAATACCTAATATCTTATTGATGTATTTCCTTATATCACAACCACCTACATGTAACAAAGAGGCACATTTGAATAAAATGATGTATATACACAGGATAATTATATGATGGTCTTGATTTCAACTAAATAATAACCATGACATTTGAATTATAGCTTTTGACTCACCTCATGTACTTGATTAGAATATATATGATCTTCTTTATGTTGTTGTTGAAGCTGCTTGGGAGCACTAGAGGTAGATAGAACCGAAATAAATGATGATGAATCATATTGACTTAATGAACCAAACAAACCAAATAAAAATGAGAATTATTTATATAATTTAGGGCATAACTATTGTATAAGGATAGACCTTCATAAAGGTATGCCAATCATGCATTTTTTACTCACCAAAATCACATGTTTTTATCAAGATATTTTTAATGATTCCAACAAAACCAATGGGAAAATTAATGTTCCTTACAATGCCTTTCACACGAATAACCATGGAGAAATTGTTAGTTTTCTGCCACTAGAATATTGACTCAATTGTTGCATCATGTTGGCTACCTCGATGTCACTTCTAAATTTGGAAATTTGATCTTTGTTTATATTCCTTCCATCTAATATTCTCCATAGACATTATTTTACATTTTTATGAATATGAACGGTGTCACACAACTAAGCCACTAGAAGGTGCTCACAGTATGGGAGTCGATTGAACTATACGTAAAACTGCTTCATACCTCAAAGAATCCTATTGCATGTAACCCTATTGATAAAAAAAAAATGAAACACATTTCTTCGTAAAAAATAATTTCAAAAGCAACCATTGAAAAGTTACATATGTGAATGTAATTGAACTTATTTCTTACCATGGATACTTCTATCACAAGTTTTCTTCCATCATTGAGGTGTCATTCTTTGTGGTTTTCTTCTATTTTTGTCCTTACCATTGAAAATACGTTTTTAAGTTGTTCAATAGATATGGTTTTTTGGGAGGAAATGCTTGTACTCATCATACACCTATTGTGTTTCTAACAATGTTTCTTGCAATTTGTAGTTAGTACCTTTCCAAGTTGGTTTTTTCAGACTAGGATTTTGACCAATGTTAAATAATGTTCAAAATCATCATATTCATCAAAACTGATATCATCAATCTAATACTTAACTCTTTTGAGAATTTTCTTGTCTTTTCTTTGGATTTTTTGAACATCAATATCACCTTTGTTGGACATTTCTTAATTTGTGTAACATCATGCTATACTAAGCACACTTTTATTGACTTATTATTTGAGGACACTTACATGCAAGTGATCCGGTTATGGTACATGGTGATTTCGTTTCGATTATGGATTATACATGATGATGATGATGATGTGTTGTGGCTTATTATTATTTGATGTATATATATTGACAGATGCTATTGATGAGTTTTCCTGAGTGTGCAGGACACATGACAGGTTATGGATGCTGATGGCATCAATGGACTTCCTTGGACTCCGTATTGAGTCAGGGAGTGGATTTTATTTTGATTGAGTATTTCATTTTTCACACTTATGGAATATGATTGATTATAGTATGATTATGTATATGGATTATTGATAGTGTTTTTGTCAGTGCATGCAGGCTTGATGATGCTTGCTAATCCGACTCACACAAGGAGTAGAGGGTCCATGCACAAAACCCAAACATTGAGGGAGAGGTGTGGAAACGTCCCTGTCACAGCCTACTAGCACTCTCGTCGTGGCCGAATGGTAGGTTAACGATTACCTAGTTCAAGAGGTCCACGACGTCATGAGGGCGAACTGAGACAATTGCTAGCGAAAATTCTAAGGAGCGTGCAATAAAGCATCGTCCTTATTCCTTATAATCCCTTAGTCTCTCATAAGGTCGAACGAGTGGAGTGTTGACTCCAAGGGTTGGACAAACTTCCAAAACTAGTCAAAGGCAAGTGGAACCCTTGGAGCATGGAGGTGCATCTTGAATGGAATGTTGTGTAATTAAAACTTGAGTCAAACAATAAATTATTAATTATAAAGCCCAATAAAAGTCTAAGCATAAGTCTAAGAATAAGTCTAAGTCTAAATTAAGTAAGGGACTAAATTAATTATGACATAAGTTAAAATATTGGAGAATAATAAAACTCTAGGAAAAAGGGGAATAAAATCTAAAGATTGGATAAAATGCCCTCTCTAATAACGGTTCCTTTTTTTGCATCTTACCTTCTCTTTCCCTTACGATTTCTCGACCCAATATCCAATCTTTACCTTGTTCCGACATAGATTTGCTTTGGTTGTAACAAAAGTTTTGATGAAGTGATCCAATTAGATCGAATCATCCTCTATTCTCTATATTGATTTCAAAACTGCCACAGTCAAGAATCAAATCTCGTCGTATGGATTTACCTCTTGATAGATATGTGACGTGTCCATAGTGAAATACTCAAGGATTGCTTCATAACTTATTGATATCAACTAATATATTTTACCTCAGTCGAGATATTAAACAAGCAGTGGTTCCCACATTTCACTCTAATAATGATCACTTTCAGTGTTATTTATTACCTAATTGTGTGCCTTAGTTTGGCACATTTTTTCTTGACAAAGTCATGGGTTCTTGTTATCATTCGTATGAGTACATGGGATCGACAGTTGGCCCAGAATTATTTCACACAATTCTGGTAGTTTGTGCCCCGGGTTCTAGACCTGTAAAGAAAGGCCTCAATGCCTTTAATTTATGTATAACATGATATGATGGTTATATAAACTTAGATAAATATTTAATGAGAGTCTCATACAAAGGTTATATTTATTATCACATTATATAATTATATGTATATATATGTATTAATTAAACAAAATTTTACTATATTTGTACAAATGGAAGATGGACGGATAGATAAAGATCAAGATGTTGATTGTTGTAATTCGTAAAGAAATGAATTGTGTTGATGATTTATTTTAAGTAATTTAATGTGCAATTTGAGCATGTAAAATAAATAGTTTTCTTACCTCTACCTTATGTTAGTTTTAGGCCTTCAAGGGTTCCAGGATAAGATAGATTGAAAATATGCTTGAATGGATAAAAATACTTTACATTTGAATTGTCATAAGATCCTTAAATAAAAGAAAGAATACAAAATGATGATTTTCTTTATGTTATATATCTATAGAATTTTACATAACATTAAGTGTATAATGAAAGGTGAGTATTGAAGAGTTAGTGATTGCTTATATATTATATAAGAATTATAGAAATTAATGTTAGATGTAAATGAAATTGCATAGAACGTAGGATTATTATTATTGCAAACATTTATGGATGTTTTCATAGAAAATTAGTTACGCCAAGAAGTCTTTAGAGTAAAAAAAACAAAATGTCATGATTTACGTTGGAATTCCTTAAATGTCATTTGTAATTTGTAATCATTTGCTTAGTAGAGTTGTTATTTATGTTCTTATTTAGATATTGACAATTCACAATTCCTCAAGTAAACAACTCAACCAAAGGTAGATGCGTTGAATTATTGTAAGAATGCCATTTACACCAATAGTTAGAAACTTTGGACTCAACATTATGTTTGAGTAGTTTTTATTACATTGAATTGTTCATCCGTTTGCATAGATGAAATTATTCTTTTAGTTACTTTACTATTTAGTTTTAGTTTGAAAATTTAGACTAGGAGTGGTTATGGGTTATAGATATCTCATTGTTCCTCAGAATAGTCACCAGTCTTGAGACCTTAAATGGTCAAAATAAATCAGATGAATCTTGGACTTGAGCATTGATTATGTGTCTTGGAGGTCCTAACCTTGCAGGATATGTTGGGTGGGTAGATATCTTTGTTATCTTTATGTGATATGGTTGATCTTGAATAATAGTGATGTTGTAATTGGATTTTTATTTGTGTAGTGGTGTGATGAGATTTGATCGTGTTTACATAATTTATGTTATTGTCGCATATCTCTTGTATTAATAGTTGTTTTAAAAAAACACAAAATTTACCACTATTGTACTCGCTTATTTTGATATTGTAACGGAGGGGATGCTACATATGGTATCAAAGTGGGTTCAACCCTGCAACATTGGACCGTTACGCCTTCCATTGTGTTAACTGAATGATTAAAATATATCACTAATTGAATTTTGAAAATTTTCCATGCAAGTAATCATGTTTAGAGGACGTCGGGGAAGTAGACGACGTGGTATTGGAGGAAGAGGTGTGGCACCTCCAATAGTATCCACACCAAAGGGGTCTAATCCCTAGGGAGAAGAAAATACCACTAAGTAGGAGAAGGTTGTTGTGGGATATGTGGTAGGTATGATGAGATCCTTCCATAG
This sequence comes from Picea engelmannii, assembly GCA_009831015.1. Lineage (NCBI taxonomy): Eukaryota > Viridiplantae > Streptophyta > Pinopsida > Pinales > Pinaceae > Picea > Picea engelmannii. The sequence continues at coordinate 30,946 of ML843679.1, read as the reverse complement.
GATGTCAGAGGCATTGATTAACTGTCTGGATCGAGATGAGGGTAGAGCATATGTACCCAATGAGGGTTCATAGAGCGCACTAGTTTGTAGTAGTAGTATACACAGAGAACTCAAGAAGTTGAAATTTCTTGAGTGCATGGGTACCAAGGATGGATCAACCATTAAGGCATGGTTGGAGAATATGGTGATGTTCTTTGCATTTCGTGATTACACCTCCAACATGAAAGTCTGCATGGCGGTCTTTCAGTTGAAGGGGAGTGCTCTTCTATGGTGGAAGACGCTCCTACCTCAACCACACATGGTCGTCGAAGATGTGTCATCGGAGTTGTTCAAGGAACGGTTCCAGGAGAGGTACTTGTCCGAGGAATTCATTGAGCGCCAACTTAAAGAGTTCAACGCCTTATGACATATTGGTCGTACGGTGCCATAGTATGAGGCCATATTTATGGAGCTATTTAGGTATGCTCCACATTTGAACATGGAAAATTTAAATGTCAACAAGTTTGTGTTCGGCCTTAACTTCAACATCATGTGAAGGTGAGGATCATAATGCCTCAGATGTTGCATGATTTAGTTCATAAGGCCCTCATAGATGAGGAAGAGTTGAATAGCAGGGGTTAGGGCATGACTCCTTCTAGACCGACTAGACAGGCATCATCAAGAGAGCATAAGCATCATACACTAGCCAGACAGACTTCAGGGCATCAAGATACACCTTACATAGCACCACAAAAACAACAACATCAATAGTTTAGGCATATTCAACAGAACATACTAGGATCGCAGACTGTTAGGCCAAGAACTTCTACTTCATGGACCAGGAGCATTGCATCGAAGACTGGATGTTGGAAATGTGGAGAGCCACATTACCAGCGAGACTGTCCAATTGAGAAGGCCATAGTGGAAGTATCATCAGGACCCACTACAGTTGGAGATTTTGGCAAGGTCCACATGATACATGCAGCAACGAACAACCGCCATGTCAAGAACTAGTCCATTGTGCTCGAGACGTCAGGTATAATCGTCAACCAAACTTTTAGTATATTGATAGATCCAGGTGCTACAAAAAGCTTTGTCTCTAGTGCAGTGCTAAAGAGAATTAAGGTAAAGGAAGTCAAGCATGATGTATTCAGATACGTAGAAATGGCATTAGGTTCCAAAACCAAGGTTGGAGGAAAGGTTGTGGACTATAGCATTAACTTGGGATATTTTGTAACAAATTCCAACCTATATGTCACGATCTTAGGATATTATGACATAGTGATTGGTATGGATTGGTTGGAATCACATGATGCGATACTGTTGGCACAGGGGCAGACCCAGGGTTCAATGCTTCAACAATGCATCAACAAAACCCTAACTACCAGCCCTTTCGACAACACCTACGAAGCAAATGAAGTCTCACCTAAGGTAGAGGCAGGGGTGGTTGCAGGACTCTAGTGTCTGCAACCTTAGCTGGGAAACAGATATGTGATTACAATACTCTAACAAATCATATAGTAGTTGTCATTCATTATTACTTAACCTTTGTCTACAACGCAGATAAACCCTAATTACAACGCAACGTCGTATTCAACAAGATTCAACACATTCAAGCACTAAGCATATCAACATAGCTCAGATCTAGAATCTCATTCACATCATTAGGCACTAAGCTATCATATTCATCTAAGCATAGATCATTGCACTAAGAACTAATCATATGAACCATAAAACAACCATAATGCACAAAGAAACCATAACATAGAATATACGTGGTTCACCCCTAGCCTGGGGCTACGTCCACCGAATATTTGTCTTCTTTATTATCTTTTGTCAATCATCTACATGCACAGAGCCATAAGGTCCTACTCCACATAGGACAGGATATTTGTGTGTACCTCGCCAGATCCTCCTTCCTCGAGCTAGGTTACAACACAAATCCTTTACACAACCTCTTACAGACACTTTCACTAGCCTTGCAAGTCTCACACAGTATGCACAAAGCATGTACAACTATCACTTGAACTTAGCACAGTGGCCTTCACTTTCCCTTAGCACCTAGCATCACACACTTGCGCACCTACTTACATCGCCTAGATTTCTATTTATACATTACAAAATGGGCCTAAACATGGGTAAACCCATGGTTCGACATCTCCATATCCGTTACATAATCCCAAAACCCAAAAATCCCTAAAAAGGGTCCGAGATCCCATGATCTCTGCTTCGACTTGTGCTCCTCCTTCGACATCCTGTCGAAGTCCCAAAATAGGTCAAACCTGACCAAGGATATCCAAAACTTGGTCAAGGGCCAACAGGTACCCAACACTCACCTCTGACTCATCTCAAGTCACTCTGATCTGGGTAGCTCTGCTTCAACCTGCTGCTATGTCAGGTCCTCCTACTCGACAAACTCCTAAAGAATTGCCTCGTTCACAGGTCCCTCTAAGCATTGTTCTATTGAAGTGACTACTTGTTCCATCTCTTCTCCTCTTCCTTCAATATCTTCAAACAGTTGGCAAGCTGCATCTTAGACTAGCTAGAGCCTCTGAGTCACTTCCATGATTTTGCTTTGTATGGCATGGACGTGTTGTTGAATAGTGCGTTGTTACTGGGATCATTTCATTATATCAACTGCTGACAAGAGATTAAGTTGTGCATGTACCATCGTTGCTTGTTGCTTTCTCTCCTGGAGCTGTGACTCAAGTGTCTTCAGTTCAGGGTCCTCAGTAAGTCGCTCACAAGTTTGTGCACTTCTACTACTAAGTTGTTGACATTCCAAAGCTAATGCTCTGATCCTCTCAACTATGCTCTAGTCAGTGGCTTCTCTTTGTTCTTGCACGTCCTGCAGAGTACTTGGTATTGTTTGTAGCTCTAGATCAACTATTCTCTATTGAAACTGTTGGATGGATTCAGCAAGATGTGCTACTTGATGCTCCAATGGGTCTTCCTCCTTTTGCTCTAAGCCCATCATAGAGCGAAGTGCTCTGTTGACTGCTTCTTTTACTCCAACCTTCTCCACGAGCAGTTGTTCTTTCTCTTGTTGGATATGGGCCTTTTCCTCTTCAAACTTTGCTTGAAGGGCAGCCTTCTCCTGCTGTGCAACCCTGCGTTGCTCTATTAATTCCTATTGTGCTTTCTTCAGGGCCACTGTGGCCTGTTATGTTTCTTCCTGTGCATGACGAAGGCGGGATTTAGTCGCATTGGATAGTCTACGGAGTTGGGTAGGCTCATCTCCCAACTCTATTTCTTCTTATGGAGGGGGCACAGTGGACACTATGCAGCTGGAGTGAAGGGCCTACTCTACCCCTTGTAGTTCTGCTTCAATTTTTTCATACATGATCTCTTTTATAGCTTCATTTATCTACAAAAGATCTCCTGAAGCGTCTAATATAGCCATGATGATGAAGTCAAAGTCATCGAGCATGAGCACAGTGTGTAGCTTGGTCTTACTAGCTTCTGACTTCTTCCGTGATGTGGGTTTCATGGAAGAAACCTTTCTTTTGTGAGATGGCTCTGCGTCATCGGGGAGATTTTGTGGTGGTGTTACTTCACCTTGCTTTTGTTTATCTTATTTTCCATTGTTCTCTTCTTTATCTACTTTGTCATCACCTCCTCCTCCAGATGATTCTGAAGGAGTTTCTTCTGATGCACTGCTCAGCTAGTGGACTTATTTTGTCTTCTTCCTTGTTCTAGTTCCAGGTGTATCATGCCCTTCACGAGTGATCATTGGGCTTACGATTAGTTTGGGATCAGACAATTTTGCAGGGTCAACAGGGATAAGGATCTCTAGAAGCCACTCCTTATTTATTTCTTATAGGTCCTCCTCTGTGAGTTTGTAATAAATCTGTAGTATTTCTTTGTGTTCATCTCCGCACACAGTGATGTAGATAAAATGTTTATCTGCGTGGAACTTCACAAATGACCTGAACTTGTGCAGGGTGTTCGACGTTATACGAGGGACAGCCTCAATAGCCCTCTTTAACTACAGGTGGTAGGTGTGGAACACTGCAATTGATTGCAATTGTTTTCCCGTATCGCTTGAATACCATAGCGAAGTAAACTTCGCGGCTAAGGATTCAGATGGCTCTAGTTCAGGGAAGGTCGCACCTTCCAGCATCTCCCAATCTATGAACGCGATGAGGATCAGTAGCCAAGTAAAATGGAACTCATAGCCCTGGTCCTGAGATTTGCGGCAGTCTTGGTCTAACTGGTTCACTAAGTATGTTTCCCAATTCATCTGTAGCCCCTCCACGCATTTCCCTGCGAGGTCAACAACATACCCTGTGACCTGCGTAGGTTTGTTCTTCCGGACTAGCTTATCGACAATCAACTGGAAAGCAAGGTGCACTACACCATTATGGATGGAGGCTACCTTGTAGCCTCGCTTCCCCTTCTCCACATCATCGTATGTATCTTTAATCTTCTTCTCCAGGACGCGGTCTACAACCTTCCCTAGGTAAAATTCTTGCAGGTCTGGTCCCCGCATGCTCAATCCGGTGATCTGATGGATCAACATCGGATCGAAGATGATGCATCTATCTAGCCACAAATAACTGCCATGGAAGCTCGACAGCATGAGATTAACGCATGCTTCAACCTCCTGGTGCCTTCCAAAATGGGGTAGTTTCATCACGTTCAGGATGGTGGACTGCGCGAGGTCCATTGTCCATGGTTGGGGGATTATTGATCTAGATTATTTTCGGCATGAAATGAGAGCGGAGATATAACACAAGAATATTTAGAGATATTGCAGGAGAGACAACAATATAACAGAGATATAGAGGAAATAAACAAGAGTCACATATATACAGTAATACACGATTTCTATTAATGAAATAAATGTACAGAGACTGTAAAAATACAGAGTGAAAGACTCGCTAGAATGGTGGCAGCTTATCTCTAAGAAGAGATGTGACGATTACTCGCATTCTCAAGAAGATGATTACAATGAGGCTCTGAAGGAATTTTTACAATAATAAGGAATGCAAAAATCCCTAGACATCCAAAAACCTAACCCTAGGAGATGAAGCGCCAAAAGTCATGTGGGCCCCGTTTGGGTAAGTTAGTACATCAACTTCCCGGGGTCGTAACTTTTGCATATGATATTTGTTTTAGGCGTATGATAGCCCGTTGGAAAGGTATCATTGAGGAGATTCATTTTAGGCACAATATCAAAGGAACTTCCATATTGCAAAATGGTTTTCCAAAAAAACATAATTTAGGGCCTCAAAATGGCCCCGGAAGTTAAAACCTGTTAAAAATAGTAAATTACCAAAATTGTCAGAAAACTGTTTTGAGCTAGTCGGAAAAGGTGGGTGGCCACCGATATCCACCCGGATCAATTATCCTTGACTTATTCCCCTTCATCCTAGTCAAATACCTGTGAGGAGCGAGCATGTTGAATTTCTTGCGATCCCCTAGGTTAAAGTCGATGATCTTTAGTGTCGTGATCTTATCCAGCTGAGGCTTGCATGTGTGTATCCCCTTGGGGAGGTACGCAGTGACCAAGGTGTAGTCAAATTCCCCGGGGACACTATCACGATTCACCATGTCGACGAGAGGTGGGATGTAGTTGGGCATGATGGAAGGGATTAACTTCGCATTTTCCAAGTCATCTCAATGCTTGATTCTTTTCTCATCTGCAGCTCGGGATGGTCTGGATTTGCCAGCAGTCGAAGGGGAGCCTTGCACTCCTCGCTTCGATGAGGATTTGACTCCTGTGGACATCAGTCTCTCTGCCATTAGATCGATTAAAATTTCCTCTACTAACTTTTCCTCAACGTTGAGCTTGTTCGACATGCATGCTCGAGATCGGATATCTCAGGCTGATGAACAATTTCTCAATGCAATAGAATGGATGGCAAGGTCTCAATAAGCACAACATAGTAACACCGAGTTCTCTTGTTGGCTCAGATACAATTCGTGAAAGTGTGCTCGATGCAACAGTCGACGGGATAAGTAGACAATGATGTAACGAATCCTTCCAATGGACAAGAAGCCTTCATCAATGCAGTTATGTCTGTTATGACGCGGTCCCAACGGTCCGATGGTGAGATTTATGATCATAATTGTTGTTCTAACCGTTCATGAACGTCAATCTAATGATTATAATGCCTCCAATGATCATATCACTCTACCACAACGAAATGGCAATATGAGTTGCTCTGATATTCCGACGAAGTTTGAATTCTGGAGACCTTCCTTCTACGAAGTCTTCTCTGGAACTTCCTGTAATTTCTCCAACTTTGCTTTCCTCTTGCTGAGCTTTCTAGCCTTCTTCCCTGTGATCTGCGTTACGAGGTTCCTCTTCCCATTCTGGTTCTTATCTCCTCTTGGCATAGTAACTTTGCGTTGTTGATGGTCTTTCATAGGGTTCAAGGCAAAAACTTCTTCTATGTCTAGGGTAGGTGCTATATTCTCTTGTACATACAGGTGTTTCAAGTCTTCTTGTGTTCTTTCAACTTCGACATCCATATTTATGGTCCTCAATAGCTTCGACTATTTTTCTTGTTCTTCCAGTAAGTGTGATATTCTCTTAGCCATGAAGTCTCTTAGTTTTTTTTTTCTGTTCTATAGATTCCTCTTCTTGTTTTCTTCGGATCTGATCTTTCTCAATCCAGGTTTTTCCTAATAACATAGAAAATGGGGCGTTGTTCTCAATAAATTTAACAACCTCAAATTCTTCTTCTGTCGAAGTGCCATGAGCACTCATATATCTCTAGGTAAGTCTTCCACATAGGGTTATCAACTTTCCTCTAAATAACCATATTCCTCCCAATGAAGGAATCATAGCAGGCTTTCCCAAAATTTCCCAAGTTCTTTCTGTCATAATATTCACCTGTGTTTTTTCATCCAGAACACAGTCTATGTCGAAGTCTCCTATTCTTGTTTCTATGCACTTTTTCTCTTTGAAGATCTCTGATAAGTTGATATCTATGTGGTCATTCAGGGTTTCTTTAATTTGTAGTAATATAGTCTCTGATTCTTTCTGGGGTTCTTCCATGGTCTCAGATTCTTGGCCTTTCTTATTGTTTTCTTGTCTCATATTCATTCTTTCAACCTTAGCAATCATTCTAGGGCAATCCAGAACGTCATGGTCCATAGCTTTACAACAAAGACAACTAGGTCTTTTATCAGGGAAATCCTTAGCAAGATGGTCTGGCCTTCTGCAGTTGTAACAAAGGGTTAATCCTCTCTTCCTCTTAAATGATCCCCAACCTTTCTTATACTTCGCACTAGGATCGTGGTAGCTAACCTGCAGAAAATTCTTCCAAGGATCCTGCATCCATTTGTTAGTCCAAACATTCTTTCTTTGCATAGGAATAACATATCTTTCATTATTTATATCATATCTACTCATATCAAATCTTCTTTCTTGTAATTGTGCCCTAGTTTTCAGACTATGACAAAATTTATCAAACATACCTAGATCCATACTTTTGAAAAAAAAAATTCCACTTATCTTACTTTTATCAAAGCACAAAGCTTTCAGATCTTACCTCTTTAATCAAAAAAATTCACTGATCTTACCTCTATCAGAGCACAAAGCTTTCGGATCTTACATCTTTTCTTCAGATCTGCCTCCTTTATTAGCACATAACTTCATAAATCAAGTAGAATACTGCGCACTAAAGAAACAGATCTACACACAGAGCTTTCTTTCTTTTCCTTAGTTCCCAGCAATCACAGTTTCAGGTCCCGGCAACGGACCATTTGTTGGCATAGGGGCAGGCCCAGGGTTCAATGCTTCAATAATGCACCAACAAAACCCTAACTACCAACCCTTTCGGTAACACCTGCAAAGCAGATGAAGTCTCACCCGAGGTAGAGGCAGGGGTGGTTGCAGGACTCCGGTGTCTGCAACCTTAGTTTGGAAACAGATCTGTGATTACAATACTCTAACAAAGCATTTAGCAGTTGTAATTCATTAATACTTAACCTTTGTCTACAACGCAGAAAACCCTAATTACAACGTAGCGCAGTATTCAACAAGATTCAACACATTCAAGAACTAAGTACATCAACATAGCTCAGATCTAGCATGCCATTCACATCATTAGGAACTAAGCTATCATATTCATCTAAGCATACATCATTTCACTAACCACTAATCATATGAACCATAAAACAACCATAATTCACAAAGCAACCATAACAAAAAATATATGTGGTTCACCCCCAGTTTGGGGCTACATCCACCAACTCTCCGTCTTCTTTATTATCTTTTGTCAATCATCTACATGCACAAACCCAGAAGGTCCTACTCTACATAGGAAAGGAGATATGTGCGCACCTCACCATATCCTCCTTCCCCGAGCTAGTTTACATCACAAAGCATTTACACAACCTCTTACAGACACTTTCACTTAGCCTTGCAAGTCTCACACAGTATGCACAAAGCATGTACAACTATCACTTGCACTTAGCATAGTGGCCTTCACTTTCCCTTAGCACCTAGCATCACACACTTGCGCACCTACTTACATCACCTAGATTTCTATTTATACATTAAAAAATGGGGCTAAACATGGGTAAACCCATGGGCCGACATCCCCATACCCATTACATAAGCCCAAAACCCAAAAAGACCTAAAAATGGGCCGAGATCTCGCGATCTCCGCTTCAACTTGCGCTCCGCCTTCGACAGCCTGTCGAAGTCCCAAAATAGGTCAAACTTGACCAAGGATATCCAAAAATTGGTCAAGGGTTAACAGATACTTAACTGTAAGACAAAACGGTTAAGTTTGATAGATGATTTGGGATAGAGTAGAGCGATTGTAGGAAGGAACCAGGGGGTGTCCTTGAGATTTATTTCTTCCCTACAGCTACAAAAGAGTATGCACAAGGGGTGCAAGCTTTATGCAATCTTAACTCTAAACAAAAAGGGCAAGGCGAAAGTATTATAAAACCTTCCTGTAGTGCAAGAGTTTGCAGATGTTTTTCCAGAACAGTTACCGTGTTTACCACCTAAAGGAGAGTTGGAGTTTACAATAGACTTGAAGCCTAGAACTAAATCGATAGCAAGAACTCCATATCAGATGCCAATGCCTGAATTACAGGAGTTGAAAATGAAATTGAAGGAATTTTTGGACTTGGGACTTATACGTCCAAGTGTGTCACCTTGGGGTGCGTCATTTTTTTTCGTGAGAAAGAAGGATGGATTGTGGAGAATTTGTATTGACTATCGTCAATTGAACAAAGAGACAATCAATAACCAATATCCATTGCCAAGAATAGACGATTAGTTTGATCAGATGAAGGAAGCGACGATGTTTTCGAAGATTGATTTGAGATTAGGATATCACCAATTACGGATTAAAGAACAATTTATCCCTAAGACCAAATTTAAGACGAGATTCGAACACTATGAGTTTACATTTTTACTGTTCCGATTGACGAACGCCCCGAGGGTATTCATGAGTTTGATGAATGGGGTGTTCCATGAATACTTGTAAAATTTTGTTCAAGTATTTATTGATGACATACTGATTTATTCTCGGATGAAGGAAGAGAATGATGAACATTTAAGATTGGTCCTAAAGTGTCTACTAGAAAAAAAAATTGTACGGGAAACTATCGAAATGTTCTTTTTACCAATCAAAGATTCATTACTTGGGACATATCGTATCTGGTGAAGGTATCATTGTGGATCCAAAAAAATTAGAGGCTATTATGGAATGGACTGATCCGGATTTAGGATCAGAACGAACTAATTAATACACTGAATACAATAAACATAGAGATATGAAGAATAACACAAATATCCAGTGGACAATATCTTCTATTAAATAATGAAATAGGTTGAAACTGTAAAACTGCAGAACTGAAAACTTGCTTGAATGGTGGTAGCTATCTCTGAGAAGAGATGTGGCTGCTACATGCATCCGTCTGAGAAGAATGGATTACAATGAGGCTCCAGAGGCCTTTTTTATACTACTAATGAATGCCAAAACCCTAGACATCCAAAAACCTAACCCTAGAAGGTGAAACGCCAAAAGTCATGTGGGCCCTGTGGGTAAGTTGGTGTAATTTGGTACCTCAACTTCCTAGGGTCGTAACTTTTGTATATGATCTCCATTTTAGGTATGTGATAGCCTGTTGGAAATGTATTTCAAATAACTACACATTCCGCTATCAAACTCTCACTTCATCTATAGTTTGACTATGGCGAGACAAAAAAACAACATTTAGGGCCCCAAAACATCCCCGGAAGTACATCAAGTTGTGCTAACATGAAAACATACAAAATAAGCCAGTTGGATTAGGCGAGAGGCCACCTGTATTCACATGGAGGATGTGTGAGGCTTTAGACATCCCCAGAATTGTAGAACCCATAATTACAAAGCAGTGTAGAAGAACATACTGAACAAAAAAGGACACGAGGAGCCAGTTGGAATAGGTGGGTGGCCACCAATATCCACCTAGATCAATCCTCCCCCCTTAGGAAACAATGGTCTCCATTGCATTGATTTCCCCCATCAGGTGAGGAAACTTCTGTTGGATTTGGCTCGGGTGAGCCACTTGCCTTGGTGTAGGAGTTCCCTTGCCTTGACAACCCAATAAAGCTAGATGCATTGTTGGCGAGTGCCCTTAACCTGTGTGTCCACTATCTAATTAGTGGATGCTTGTTCCATGTAGTCAGGGTTGAGCTCTGTTGGTGTCAGTTGTTCTGTGATCTCATAGGTGTCCAATAATGGTGGAAAATATGGCCAAAGGAGGTCCACATTAAAGATCGGATGCATACCAAGGAAGGGTGGAGTGTTGAGCTCAAAATAATTGCTACCCACAGCCTTGGTGATAATGTAAGGCCCATAATGAAGTGGGCGAAGCTTTCGATGGGGCCTGGTGAGATGCTCCTTCTGCAGATGTAACAAAACTTTGTCGTCAACCTGAAACTAGTGAGGTACCCTATGTTGATCATGGCATTGCTTGTACTTAGCATTGGATTTCTATAAAATCTCCTGGACCTGTTGGCGGATGTGTCAAATCCTCTCAATGAATTTGGTGGATTTTTCGATCACAGACTGATCAGGGGAAGATTCTATATGTGCGGTGGTAAGAGGAAGTGCAACATCAATGGGTCCCAAGGGTTGGAATCCCAGACCCACCTGAAATGGGCTATGGTCAGTGGAACTATGGAGAGCCATGTTGTAACTGTGTTGGAAATATGGGAGACTCTCATCACATGTACATGGATGCTTAGAATTGTACATCCACATGATATACACAATCATCTGATTAACGACCTATGTTTGGCCATCGGTTTGGGGGTGGAAAGCAGTGGATTTTTTTATTTTTGTGTCCAACAGAGACTAGAGACTAGACCAAAAGGTGTTGAGGAACTTGTTGTCTTAGTCGGAGATGATGGTCTATGGTATCCCAAAGTGGACCCACACTTGTTCGAAGAAGCGCTTGGTAGTATCAGCTGATGTGAAATTATTCTTATAGGATGTGAGGATATCCATATTCGAAAACCAATCAATGACTACAAACACGCAATCATTTCCTTGCTTGGTGGATGGCAAGCCAAACATGTAATCCATTGAGATGGATTCCCAAGGCTTCTCAGAAATAGGAAGAGGGGTGTATAAGCCTTGCTTCTTGATGGTTGGCTTGGAAATGGCACAGGAAGTGCAATATTTGATAAACTTGTTGACATCCTATCGAAGTTTTGGCCAATAAAAATGTTTCTGAAGAACGACCACAATTTTCTTTACGCCAAAATGTCTCGCCACCCGACTGTAGTGGGCTTCTCAAATCAACTTTGCATGCTCGCTTGTGGGAACACAAAGATGGCCCAGGTGGCATAAGAGTTTGTCCCGAATGTGAAAATCAATGATAGTTGTGCATGTAACCAAGAGCTAGTAGGTGGTGAAGAAGTCTGGATCTTGATGATAAAGTTGGGGCCACTCAGATGCTTCATGTCCACAGGAATGGAGCACAGTGGTGAGTGCAGCCACAAGAGGTTGACTGAAGCAGTCAAAAACACGATTGGAGATACTTGTCTTATACTTGATGCTGATATGGAACTATTGCAGGTAGGTGGACCACTTCTGATGGTGGTTGTTCTGCAATTTCCCCTCTATCTGTATGAACTGTAGAGGCTTGTGATCAGTGTGTATGATCGTCTCTTTCCCCATAATGTAATGTTTCCATTGACGAGAGGCTTGTAAAATGGAATACATTTCCTTGTCATAGGTGGGGTATTTCTAGACAGTAGAGGAGAGTGTATCACTATTGTATGCCACCAGATGCCCATGCTGAGTGAGAACTGCACCCACAACATAGTCAGATGCATGAGTCTCAATCTTGAATGGTTGTTGAAGATCAAGAAAGGAGAGTACTTTAGTTGAGCACAAGCGATGCTTCAGATCATCGAATGCTCATTGTTGCTCCTTCCCCCACACGAACTTATCCCTACCACCGCCCTTGGTCACCTGGCTGAGGGCCCATGCAATATGGTAGAATCCCAACATGAACCGTCGGTAGAAGTTGGCTAGTCCGAAAAACCTCCGAAGCTCGGTTAATGTGGTCAGGGTTGGATAGTCATGAATGACTTGGATCTTAGATGGATAAACATGTACCCCATTCTCATCAACAATGTATCCCAAGTATTGGACCATGTTCATGCAAAAAGAGCATTTTTCCAAGTTGGCATAAGGCTTGTGTTGTCGCAGAGTGATCAAAACCTGTTGAATATGTCGCATGTGATCCTCCCACGTTTTGTTGAAGATGAGGATGTCATCCAAATATACTACCACAAAGGAGTTGGTGAAGGGTCTCAATACATCATCCATCAATCTCATGAAAGTGGCTGGTGCATTTGTTAAGCCAAAGGGCATGACTAGCCATTCATAGAGACCTTCTTTAGTCTTGAATATTGTCTTCCATACATCAGTTGGTTCGATGGGAACCTGGTGGTAGTCAGACTTTAGGTCAATCTTGCTGAAGAACTTGGCCCCCTTGAGTTGGTCAAGAATTTCATCAATCTTGGGAATGGGGTAGTGGTTCTTGACTGTGATTTTTTTTAAGGCTTTGTAATCAATGAAAAGTTGCTAAGTCTCGTCCTTCTTTTGCACCAGTAAAATTGGGCTTCTGCAAGGGGAGGATTTGGGTCTGATGTGACCCTTTTGAAGAATCTTTCGGATCTGACGCCTGATTTCGTCATTCTCCATTAGTGAGTGTCGATAGACTAGTCCATTAGGTAGAGGTGCGTTGGGGGTCAGATCTATTGGATGCTTGACTTGGGAATGTGTAGGTACCCCTGTAGGTGAAGATAAGATGTCTTTGTATTCTTCCACGATCTCATCCACTTGTTTTTGTTGCAAAGAGAGGCATTGTGTAGTGGCAACGAATGTGGCAGCAACCTTTTGCTTACTGTGAGCACGGACCACAAAGAAGACGAACTTATCGGTCTTTGAAATGAACTTATTTCATTGCTTAGCATAGATTAAAGAAATAGCAGTAGGCAACGCTACCTCTGGGATCCTGTACAAGTGTCTACCCAAAATAATAATAACACTGTGGGTTCTAGATTCATACACAACATGACGCTTCCAAAAATATGGTTGTCCTAAAAGAACATCACAAACTTCAAGGGGAGAAATATCACACAGTACATCATCTTTGAAAGGCTTGATGTCGTAGGACAGACGACATTGTTGGCTGACACGAAGATCTCTTCCTTGCATAAGCTAGCCAATGGTGTAGGTTTGCGGGTGCGACATTGTTGGCGGGTCTAGCTGCTTGACGACCTCTGTTTAAATTAGGTTATTCTGACTACCACTGTCGACAATGAAATGAATCGGAGCCCCCTTGACCCACATCTATGAGTGAAAGAGGCGTTCCCCTTCCTTTGGTTCTTCTGGTTCACTTGGCCGAACTTTGGTGGTAGCAACAATGGCACTGGGTTCAGCATCGATAATATGCTTCTCTCCTTCAGGATTTGACTCAAAATCAGAATCGACCTCTGACTCAGAAGCCTTCATCTCGAACACGAGGGACTGCTTGGAGTGAAATTCGTCGGTGTTGTGCCAAGGAATTTTATGGTACTCGCACCATTTTCCCTTGTCCTTCTTCGTCTTCTCATTTCCCTTCTTTTGTTGTGGCTTGGACTGGTTGTCTTAAGGGTGGCTATATCGACTTGGTCCCTTGTTGTGTGGGTTGGGGTTGCCTTTTCCCTTCTTTGGCTGTGAGGGGTTTGCAGATCCAAACTCTCGTTGTTTCTGCTTAAATTTATGCTCAATATTGACAACGTATTTATATGTCGTGCCCAATGAGGCGATGTCTAAGAACTCCATTTCTATTTGAATGTATCTATGCAAACAGTCACGGTATTTGAGCACCAGATGACGCTCAGAGTCTTTGATACCCAATTTGGTGTGTAGGGTATGGAAATTATTGGTGAATTTTGGTACTGTCTGGTACCTTTCTTGGCATAGGGTGGTCCATCTGGTGTATTGGTCCTCGTAGCTTCCAACAGGGTAGTATTATTCTTTAATGGCTTCCCAGAAGGAATTCCATGTAGGGGTCACGACAAACATTGCAGATTCCTCCACAACCCTTTGCTTAGAGTAAGTATCCCACTAGTATTTAACATGGGGAACGACCTTGAGGAGTGAAAAAGTGTTATTTTCCCTATCGAAAAAATTGTGGACCAAAAAATATCCTTCGAGCGGATTCAACCATTTATCTACAACATCTGCATCTATCAATCTTTCAAATAATAGAATATAAAAATTTACATGTACCTTGAAGGGGGTTGCATGGCCACTTGATGAAGATGCTTCTCCTGTGGGAAACCGTCGAAGGATTTGCGCGAAGTTGTCCATTCCTTTGTCGCGCAAGAGCTTCCTCGAGCAACATTTTAATAGGATCTCCTGATCCATCATCTTTATTTTCACCTCCCGTGGGTTTTTGTCGGGCTTGGCGCGACCGATCTTGTAATGGATTGATTGGTTCGAGTCCCAACTTCTTGTACCTAGACATTGTCGGGGACATGCACGAAGAAAAATAAATGAAGATCAGACCGCTCTAATACCACAGATCCAGATTTAGGAGCGGAATGAACTAATTAATAGATTGAATACAATAAACATAGAGATATGAAGAATAATACAAATATCCAGTGAACAATATCTTCTATTAAATAATGAAATAGGTTGAAACTGTAAAACTGCAGAACTGAAAACTTGCTTGAATGGTGGTAGCTATCTCTGAGAAGAGATGTGGCTACTACGCGCATCCGTCTGAGCATAATGGATTACAATGAGGCTCCAGAGGCCTTTTTGATATTACTCATGAATGCCAAAACCCTAGACATCCAAAAATCTAACCCTAGAAGGTGAAACACCAAAATTCATGTGGGCCCTATGGGTAAGTTGGTGTAATTTGGTACCTCAACTTCCTAGGGTCATAACGTTTGCATACAAAATTCATTTTAGGTGCATGATAGCCTGTTGGAAAGGTATTTCATATAAATACACATTACGCTGTCAAAATCTGACTCTGTCTACAGTTTGACTATGGCAAGCTAAAAAAAACAACGTATAGGGCCCCAAAATGGCCCTAGAAGTACAAGATGTGCTAACATGAAAACATACAAAATAAGCCATTTGGATTAGGCGAGAGGACACCTGTATCCACCTAGAGTATGTGAGGGGCTTCAAACATCCTCAGAAGTGTATAACCCACAATTACAAAGCAATACAGAAGAACGTGTTGAACAAAAATGGACACGAGGAGCCAGTTGGAATAGGTGGTTGGCCACCAATATCCACCTGGATCATGGATAGCACCGACAAGCGTACAAGAAGTACATAGTTTTATGGTTTTAGAAGGATATTACCGACAATTCGTCGAAGGTTTTTCAAAGATAGAAAATCTGATCATATAATTTAAGAAGAAGAACAAGAAGTTTGTATGGAATGAGAAATGCATGGAAGCATTTCAAAAGATCAAATAGTTGTTGACGACAGATTGATACTAAAGGTCCCCGACATGGACAAAGAATTATTGTATGCATAGATGTATCCAAGGAAGGTTTAGGTGGAGTTTTGATGCAAGACGGTTGAGTGATCGTTTACATTTCAAGGAAATTGAGAAAGCATGAAGAGAACTATGCAATGCATGACTTGGATTTATTAGTAATTGTATATGCCTTGAGAGTATGGAGACATTATCTGATTGGATAAAAATTCGAATAAGACAGCTCACTATGGGTTGCAGCATATATTTACAAAGAGTGAATTGAACGTGCGACAAAGGCATTGGTCAAAATTACTTATCGAATACGACTTTGAGATTACTTACATTAATGGAACGATGAACAAAGTGGCAGATGCATTGATTCGGAGACCACACATATTCTCGATAATACCTCTTAAGACGAATCTTCAAGAAAATATTATAACTTTACAGATAGATGATGATTGGTACAAGGACATTAAGAATAATATTGGACAAGATACCATGATGGTACCAAAGTACGAAGGTTATTCATTAGACAATGATGGATTGTTGAGATTTAATGGAAGAATTTATGTACTCCATACCGACGAATTAAGAAGTTTGATATTAAGAGAAGCGCATCAAGCAATGTGCATGGCTCATTCGAGAGTCACGAAGATGAAGGAATACCTTAATCCTTTATTCTTCTGGAAAGGAATGAAATCAAACATAGTTAGTTACATGGTGAGATGTCTAGAATGTCAGCAAGTGAAGGTTGAACATAGACATCCAGCAGGATTGTTACATCCACACGCTATTCCTGAATCGAAATGGGAGGTCATTTTGATGGACTTTATTGTTGGATTACCACTAAAGAAGAGGAGGCACGATTCGATATTTGTGGTAGTTAACACTCTGACAAAGAGTGCACACTTTATTCAAGTGTTTACGATGTATCACACGTCGAATACAACCAGAGTTTTTGTTAGCGAGATTGTGAGATTACATGGTGTACCTAGAAGGATCATATCTGATCGAGGATCGGTGTTTACAAGATGATTTTGGACCAGTTTCCAAGAAGCATTGGGAACACAATTGAATGTTAGTACCATTTATCACCCAGAGATAGACGAAAAAATAGAAAGAACAAACCAGATTTTGGAGGACATGTTGCGTATGTATGTAATGGATCAATAAAAACGTTGGGAATAGTTCTTGCCACTAGTAGAATTTGCATAAAAAAACAACTATCATATTACGATTAAGATGGCCTCGTTTGAGTTTCTTTACGAACGACTGTGTCAGACGTCGTTGAGTTGGAATCAACTTGAGGACAAGGTCTTGGTAGGACCGGAAGTGATTCAAGAAATGGAATATAGATGCAATCGATAAGACAAAGTATTAAAGAAGCACAATATTGGCATAAGAGTTATGCTAATGTGCATCGCATTGACCAAAGTTATGAATTATGAATTTGGTGACAGAGTTTTCTTGCGGATAAAACCACACAAGAGTTCGATCAAATTTGGAAAGGGTGCTAAACTCTCTCCCAGGTTTATGGGACCTATCGAATTTGTGGAAAAGAAAGGACATGTGGCTTATCGACTAGCCTTGCCTGATTCTTTGAGGCGTATTCACGATGTATTTCATGTATTTGTTTTGAGACGTTATATTAGTGATCCTTCAAATGTTATTTACAATAGTTCTTTGCAGGTGTCGTACGAGGGTGGTCTCATGGCAGAGTTAATGCACATTCTGGACCATTTCATTCGACAACCACGGCGTCGAATAGTCGATCAGGTCAAGGTCCAGTGGGACAACTATAGTCCACACTCGACTACCTGGGAGGATGCATATGAGACACATCAACAATTTCCTTACTTGTTTGATAGATTAGACATATAGATCTATGTCATATACATTTGTTTTCTTGCATTTGTAAATTGTACAAACTTTGGGATGAAGTTTAAAACAAGAGGGGGTGTGTGTAACATCCCACTCTACTGAGCACACTTTTATTGACTTATTATTTGAGGACACTTGCATGCAAGTGATCCAGTTATGGTACATGGTGATTTCGTTTCGATTATGGATTATACATGTTGATGATGATGTGTTGTGACTTATTATTATTTGATGTATATATATTGGCAGATGCTATTGAGGCGTTTTTCTGAGTGTGCAGGACACATGACAGTTTATGGATGTTGATGGCATCAATGGACTTCCTTGGACTCCGGATTGAGTCAGGGAGTGGATGGTATTTTGATTGAGTATTTCATTTTTCGCTCTTGTAAAATATGATTGATTATAGTATGATTATGTATATGGATTATTGATAGTGTTTTTGTAAGTGGATGCAGGATTGACGACACTTTCTAATCTGAATCACATAATGAGAAGAGGGTCCATGCACAGAAACCATACATTGAGGGAGAGGTGTAGCAGCGTCCCTGTCACAAACTACTAGCACTCCCACAGTGGTTGAATGGT
Source organism: Picea engelmannii (assembly GCA_009831015.1). NCBI lineage: Eukaryota > Viridiplantae > Streptophyta > Pinopsida > Pinales > Pinaceae > Picea > Picea engelmannii. The sequence continues at coordinate 12,520 of ML843679.1, read as the reverse complement.
AGGTTAACGATTACCTAGTTCGATATGTCCACGATGTCGTGAGGGAGGACTAAGACAGTCGCTCAGGAATATTCTAAGGAGTGCGCAATAAGGCATATTCCTTATTCCTTAGAAGCCTTTAGTCTCTCACAAGGTTGACTGGGTAGAGTGTTGACTCCAAGGGTTGGAAAAACTTCCAAAACTAGTCAAAGGCGAGTGGCACCCTTGGAGAACGGAGGTGTGTATTGAATGGCACATCGGGTAATTAAAACTTGAGTCAATAAATCTATGTGACCTAGAAAACATTGAAATGATTAGACCTTGTTGGAATAAATTAATTAATTAAACTGTAAATTATTAATTATAAAGCCCAATAAAAGTCTAAGCCTAAATCTAAGAATAAGTCTAAGTCTAAATTAATTAAGGGACTAAATGAATTATGACATAAGTTAAAAGATTGGAGAATAATCAAACTCTAGGAAAAAGGGGAATAAAATCTAAATATTGGATAAAATGCACATGTGTGCAAGAAATTAATACAAGAGATTTTTAAAATAGAAAGAAATAAAATATGAAAGAATAGGTGTACACATAGAATAATATCTAGAGTCAAGCTACCACTAAGTCTAACTAGAAGAAGACTCATAATCCAACTCTAACTAAGATATAGTTAGGATACACCCATTAAATGACATTTTGGGGAACAAAGAGACAACTGAGAGCGAAAATAGGAACACATTGGGAAATGTGAGGGAAATTGGATTTTAAAATAAAATAAAAATGATAATTACTTGTGAAACTTGGGGAGAGTGTGACAAGTGTGTGGGTGAATAATCATAATTAATTTAATCTAAAAATTTAATAATTTGTGCATGAGGACATGTGTCAGTGAAGAAATTTCTATAAAACAAATGGTGAAGAAGAAAAATAGATCTATTATTCTTGGTAAGATTATGTTTCCAAAATTATTGGGGACTGTGTTTTACTTGTGAGAGTTTGGATACCAATCTTGAAGAAAGAGTGGAAGCTATACCTTGCGAGGCAAGCTTGGAGCTACTACATTCTGGTTTTTATGTGTGGCCCCTTTGCGGCTCGGGGGGCTAAGGGGGGAGAAGAGTACCCCTAGCGTTGGCTGGGTGTTACCGGTGAAGTCTTTGGATTGGAAAGAAAAATGAGGATGAGAGAAAGCCTCCAAACTGAAGATTGGAAACACACATCAATAGGAATTCTAGTTATGGTACTCATTGTTATAGTTATTTTTATTGTGAAATCGATAAATATTTCATGTGATCCACTGTATTATTTTAAAACAAAAATATCTAATGGTTAAAACTAGTGATATTTCTTGCAAATATACATGGTTACTGTGTATGGATCAAATGGTAGAAGAAGATATATTATTATGTCATTATACACTTATTCATTTCAGTTAGATAAATATTTCTAGTACAATATAGATTTCCAAATGATGTTATAAAATTATTTTTGAATACCAATTATTCAAGAATCATATTCACGCAGTAGGTGATATATTATTTATAATATAGTTTAAATAATATTAGGCACCTATGCAATTGGTTGATATTTCTACTATTGACTTGGAAGTGAGAATTGTTACAATATACTCAATATGTTCTATTTAAATGTTATTCGAAGGGGATTATTCTTAATGATTTTCAATGTGATCAACTGAGAGGATATGGATATATTGTATTACTGTTTTGAATCGATCATTCTTATCATCTCACCTTAATACATCCCAAAACAAATTTGATGATTACTTATGTTGATCTCAACTGATGTTATCTGATACTTAATCATGGACATAAAATAATAGCAAAATCCTTTAAACTGTAGTTACACTCTTAAATCGACAAACCTAAGTTACTTATTCTGATTTTGAAATTTATCATCAAATCATAATTTGACTACTACAACAATTATAGATCTTTCCTTAGTTCCAAGACGCCATGCAACCCCGATTTGGAGTATATATCTCCATTAATGCATTTGGGGAAATGCATGTTATCCCTCTAAATAAGTCTTGTGTGATGCATGCGATTTCAATTAGAACGCCTCTAATATTTCCTTAACACAGCTACACTGCCCGCGTTTTTGAAGGAATAACATTATCGAGATGTGATCACTCACGTTTGGGGATCGTATAACTGTTTTAACCTGATACACCAAAATTGTCCACTTCTTCAATATAGGTACAACACTTTCTGACCCATACATAACAATTTGTTTAGTGTTTCTCTTGTTTCTTCTTGTAATGCTTCTTAGACAACACCTCATCTTTGACTTATGTTCCTACAATGCTCACGTTTAGTTGAAAGGCCATGGTGGTTAGCCTATTGTTGTACATTAATCCTCAAGAAGTATCTAATGTCGAATAAATAGTCAGCTTTGTAGAAGACAAGTCTTCTTTCTTCTTAACAAAACTTTACCTTAAGACTCTGCGTGGATTTGCACCAGTCTGCTCTAGTATCGGTTCCTTTTTTTGCATATTACCTTCTCTTTCCCTTACGATTGCTCGACCCAATATCCAGTGTATTCCTTGTTCTAGCATAGATCTGCTTTGGTTGTAACAAAATTTTTGATGAAGTGATCCAATTAGATCGAATCATCCTCTATCCTCTATATTGATTTCAAAACTGCCACAGTCAAGAATAAAATCTCATCGTATGGATTTACCTCTTGATAGATACGTGATGTGTCCATAGTGAACTAGTCAAGGATTGCTTCATAATTTATTTATATCGACTAATATATTTTACCTCAGTCGAAATATTAAATAGGCAATGTTTCCCGTAATTCACTCTAATAATCATCACTTTCATTGTTATTTATTGCCTAATTGTTTTCTTGCCTAGTTTGGCACATTTATTGTCTGTTATTGCCTAGTGTTCTTGCCTAGTTTGGCACATTTCCTAACTGTGTTCTTTCCTAGTTCTAATAATGATCACTTTCACTGTTATTTATTGCCTAGTTTGGCACATTTTTCTTGACAAAGTCATGGGTTCTTGTTAGCATTTGTATGAGTACATAGGATCGGCAGTTGGCCTAGAATTAATTCACACAATTTTGGCAGTTTGTGCCCTAGGTTCTAGACCTGTAAAGAAAGGCCTCGATGCCTTTAATTTAGGTATAGCATGATATGATGGTTATATAAACTTCTGATAAATTAGGTAAATATTTAAGGTTTAATTATAGTTAAGTCTCAATGGGTTATTTGTTGTTATTGTCAATAACGGTTGACCCACCCTACAAATGAATATTTCAACCACCATCCACCTAAATATTTCAAGGAAGAGGGGAGAATCTTATAACGTTTTCCTTGGAAAAAATATTGTATGTTTTGTTTAATATTAATATGTGTGTCTATCTATGTTTTTTGTTTAATATAAATTCAATTCAATATATGTTTTGTTTGGGGGGGGATATTGAATGGGTCAAATTGGAATGACTTATCTTTTCATTCTACACCCCAAGTTCCTTAAAAAGTTTAGTCGAAAATTATGCTAGGTCTATTTTTTTGGCTTGTGCATGACTTGGCTTGATAGTGTAGGATTGACTCACCTCCAAAAGGTAAGGTTGAGAACATGTTATCTCCTTATTTGACCAATATACACTTTGTGTTTTCAAAAAAATATTTCTTGTTATGTTGTTACCTCTTACCTTATATTGCCCCATTTTGTGTAAGACAAACTAGCCATGAAAAATGAGAAACCCAAAATTCTTGAGATGGAAATGGTGTTTGTTCCTCTCATTTGTTCCATTTAAATTGAAAACCCAAAATTCCTGAGGGTTTTGATGAAAAAAATGTTGGGTCTTTTATTTTTCTTGGGAATGACAAAGCTTGCTAGTGTGGGATCGAATCGTCTTCAAAAAGTAAGCTTGTGAAAAAAATATCTCCCTATTTATAACAACCCATTTTGTATCCCTATATTAGTAATGTATATTTTCATATATGATGAATTGTCGAGGGCCAATATATGTAATATGTAAAAATTGTACATTAATAATAAAATACATCACCAACTATAGACATAGAAGAAGAAAACACAGGGATCTATGATTCCACAAGAGAGGAAAGAAAGGGGGATTAGGAGCTCAAGGGGGGCTAAGGTAAATAACAATATTTTATTATTAGCTAAATCCTTAATCTCATTTTAAGTCATTGTCTTATGTTTCCCTAATTTTGATGACCTTGGGATTAATTGCTAAGTGGTTAGTTGGGGACATGCAAATATAATCTTTGATTTTGGTTGATGTGGGGGATATTTTTGCCATTCATTATTCCCAAAGGTTTTCTGAGAGCCCAAGTTGTAGAACTATGAGCTACAATAGAATGAGTATGGCTATTATGAATTCCACGTGGAAATTATGCCCATGTGCATAACGAATTATTGTCATTGAGACAACTCCATTACAACTGAGAATTCTTGGAGTCCCTAGCAAAGAAATTTATTGGATGGCATGTGTTGGAGCCCTAGAGGGAAGGGGGATAGATTGAGGTTCTATGTGGTAGAGAATGGGATCTCATCAATTGGTTTGTGTAGGTTGAGGGGAAAGAGGGTTGGTGGATTGAAATTGTTGTAGGAGTTCAAAACTTGTGACTTACCATTGAAATTGTTAGGATTGAAATTGTTGCTAGGAATTTTTTATCCTGAAACAAGTTGGAATTGAATTCCAACCAAATGAAGTATACAAAATGGCAGGGGAGAGGGCCGTGACTTACCATTGAAACTTCCATCAGCCAACCTTGAACACATTTGTCCAAACTGTCAAAATTCCATGAAGATTTGGGTTTGAAGATTTCAATTATAAGGCTCCATACCTAAGTTGTAAAGGGACACAAGACATGGAGGTGATACACTAATTCCTCATTCTGACGATAAAGGGTACACCTACTCAGGTCAATCCAGCCTCATTTAATCCCATTATCCCACGTTAAAATATTTTTCCTAGGAACAAGCCATAACATAATTTTGGACTTCAAAGGGCTATGCATCTTCCATATTTTTTTCCACCACCATGAAGATGTATCATTGAATTCATTCTCAACATGTTCTTTATAGATAAACTTGACCATGTAGTCACCTGATGGCACATTCTTTGACCAAGCAAGGGATTCTTCATCCTCATCAACTAGTTTTGTATTGTTGGAGCATAGATTTCTGATGTACCTATTTCGTTCCTCGACTAGCTCTAGATCTCCTTCCAAACCTAACTCAACTTTTGATTTCCAACCGCATATCCCAATTCTTCCATGATCAAGATACTTGGAATCCTAAAGGGAGAATATTTTATGGACATGAAAAAGGGATAAGAGATCATCAGAGAGCCTAAATTTAACATATGCTTCGGCCCATGGGTCCTCCTTTATCCTAACTTTCTTACCATTCTCGATCATCCACACCATCCAATTGCCTACAAGGGGGAAGGCTTCAACCATACCTTTCCATACAATTGAATTTTTTTTGGTTAATTTTATGGGAATATGGAATCACTCCTCAATAGTCATTTTTCCCAAATATTTATACTTCATCACTCTACCCCAAAGGGATGAGTTCTATGTTAGCCTGAAAATGATTTTTCTGGCCAGTGCTTAGCTAAATAAGTACATTTTTTTAATACCCCAACCACCCATATTTTTTGGTCTGGATAAAATTGAACATTTCATCAATGGTATCCCATCATATTCACAGCTTCCGGACCACAAAAATTGAAAACATTTTGTTTACGAATCTTGGTAAGAATACCTTTTGGCACCTTGGCTATAGACTCCCAGTAGACTGGGGTGCTTTGAAAAATGGATTTGAGTAGAACTATCATGCTTCCTATAGAAAACTAATTTTTCACTCATAATTATATATGAGCTTCCACTTTCTTAAATAACCACACCCAATCCTGAAATCCATAAGCATTTAGCTTAAGAGGAAAACCCAAATATTTAAACCCTTCCACTAGGATCTTCCTGGGAAAAGGAAGCACGCTCTCCAAAAGGGGAGACAAATACTCATGTTGAAAGAAATGATGATCAAATGACTTCAACCAATTTATCTCCATAAATTGGTTGCTCAACAAAACAGATCCAAAATCTTAGTAATAGATTGAAATTCATGTAAGGAGCCTACATGAAACAACAATACATCATCAATGAATAGTAAATGAGTGAGGATTTCAGAAGGAGTAACTTTGAGTTCTTTCAACTCGCCACTTATTCTTATATTTCTTAAAAACTTACTAAGCCCTTCAACCACTAGGAGGAATAGAAAAGGGGGCAACGAACACCCCTGCCTTAGCCCTCGAGAAGCTCCAAAGAAACTAGAAGGAGACTTGTTAATAAGAAAATGAAAGAAGATGATTGGATACATCCCATTATCCAATTAACAGAATTGAAGTTCATTCCCATTTTGATCAACATGAAACAAAAAAAGTCCATCTTCCTTTATTGTAGGCCTTCAATCAATCCAACTTGAGTAGGACAGAGGGAATTTTATAGGTTTTGATCGAATGCATCGCCTCTTGAGTGAGTGCCACAACATTATGGATTCAATGCTTAAAGAGGAATATAAATTGTTCCTCAGAGATGATTTCACTCAGGATAGATTTGAGTCTAGAGGCTATAATTTTGGACACAATCTTATAAATGACGTTGCAACAAGAAATAGGTCTATTATATTCGAAAGAGACTACATCCTTGTTTTTAGGAATAAGACCCAGAAATGTTGAATTCATAGCTCCCAAAAAAAATTCGCTACTTTTGGACTCCTACACTACCTTCAACAAATCATATTTAAGGAGCTTGAAGAAATCAATATATAATTATACTGAAAAGTCGTCTGGCCCTAGGATTTTACCTTTCTTCATGGATAAAAGGGTGGACTATAAATCTTCCTCTGTGACCTCAGCCTCCATTTTTGCACTCATATCTTCGGTGAAGACTTTCATAAACACTCTTAACACTCTTAGAATTTTTGCAATATGACACCTAGGGAGCTCTTTGAATAGCCTGCTAAAATGGATTCTTCCAGCATTCACCTTTTCCTTAAAATAATTGACCATGACCCCATCTTGATTGGCCACCTCCCAAATGGTGTTGATATTTTTATAATAATTGGTGAAATTGTGAAAAAAAAACATGTTGTTATCCTCTTCAGCTAGCCAGAAAACTCTGCTTTTAAGCCTCCACATAGCATATTCCTTAGCCAAAAGGTCATGTCTTTGGTCCATTAACATATTCAAGGAATAAGCCTCCTCTTCAAATAAATTTCCATACATATTGGATTTGTATAAAGAGTTAATTTTGAGCTTTGTCTCCTTCAAAGAGGCTTGGGAGTGTTGTTTAAAGGAGACGAACCATTTCTTCATGACTACTTTGATTCTCAGCAAATTTTCATGGAATTGAAACATGAATGGAGAGATAGATTTAGAGTAGAGATGAGTCAAGGTAGAAGAAACCAAATTCCTATAGTCCTCTTCTTCCAACCATACATGGTCAAATTTCATAGGTGTAAGGGGTTTATATTCCTTAGATTCCAATTTCAGGAAAATGGGCATATGATCTTAAACCCCCTAAACCAACCCACGATTTCAGGTTCCATGGTCCATTGAACAAGGAATAAACAAGAAAAAATCTTCCAAGATGTTTGGAGACCCCTTCCAGTCCTTTCTTTCCATTCCACCATGTAGAGATGATTTTAGGGTGTTCCAGATCCACCAGATGAGAGGTCTCAAGGAGATGGGAGAAAAAATATTATAAAGGGTCATTGTGAGGGTGTACACACCAAACTTCTTGAAGGGATAGATTAAAGTTAAAGTCAACCCCAGAATGATATTAATATAAGAAAGAGCCTAGAAGAAACCAAACCTTCCCAGAAGGGGTTTTTATCAGCATATGGCCCATAAAGGTTGATGAAATTGAAGGAGAAGTCCAAATCTCGAGCCTCCAACTCCACCAAAATGAATGAGGTCAAAAGCAAGGTATATATAACTTTAATCTTCAGAATATAGGCCATAAGTAGACTACTCGAGAGACTGCCCAAATCCATAGTACAAAATGACCAATCCTTAAACCAAGGGGAGAGAACATCCATGGCCTTGGAGCCTACACACATAGTTTCTTGAATCATAATTACATCAGGAGAATAGGATTGAACAAGCCTTTTGAGGGTAGTATCTTGGGGCACCCTTGACCCCATAAACATTAAACAATATGCAAATAATATCTCAAAAGGAAAGAAAATTAGGACAAGTGAATTTTGGTTCAGTGAAAGAAAATTAGGTGTTTATATTTGGAGTGATAAGACTCTGGGTTGTGTCAACTATATGTTCTTTGAGATGATATTTAAAGGAGATTCCACTTTGGCCTATGCATGATTTTTCACAGGAACAAGGAATTTGGTAAACTCTTGGGCCAAGCATTGTGTCAGATTTATCCTTAGGAGTTTTGAATAAATTTTTAAAGATCTCAAAGGGTTTGAAGACAGTTTTGATATTATTTTTGGCTAAATTTTTTGAAATGTGATCGGTAGTGCCTTGGATGTTGGGAAGTGAAATGAGACCAAGGGGCGGGGAGCATAAGGAAGAGTTTTTCAATTCAGGATTCCAGGCTGAGAAAAAGACTTTGTTGATTTGAGAGATGGAGTAACCATTGGACATAAGGGCCTTTGTTAGGTAGGATTTTTCCTTCTCAAGGAGTTGAGGAGCGAAGATTTGGATGGGTCTAGTAACCAAAGTTTTCAGTACATTGGATTTTTTGGCTCGATGATGATGGTATTGAGCATGAAGGTATCTATGAGTATAAGTCTTTTTTCTATAAACTTGGTGGGTAGGAGTCATTAGGAAGAAGAGAGATAAAAGGGAAGATAATTATCCTTTTGAATTTCAATATTAAATTGAATATGGGGGAATGTTATTAATATTAATAATAATAATCTATTTTTAAGGTCACGGTCAAGCCACACCAAATTGGTGTATGAGACCCCCTTGTTTGTGGGACAAGGGACCCCCCTCCGCCCCCCTCCACCCAACGATTTGACTGTTAAAGACTACGAAGGTATACATACCCTACCCCCTCTGGATTTGAACTTGTGACCTCTTAAGAGAAAACAGATGTTCTTAACCATTAGGCCCACTCAAGCTGTATATGGTTAAAGAAAGAGAGAGATGACCATAAGACCAAACCAAGAATGTTACAAAACAAAATCAACACTTGAGTTTGAAATAAAAATTGTTTAAGGCTAAAATCTCAAAATGTTCATAATGATGGATGAACTCTCCATTGTGAACTTCTCAAAACTACTTAGAAAAAAATGCTAAAAAAATAACTTTAAAAGAAAAAGATTAAATGAAAAAAGAAAAATAAATTATAAATAAATAATAAAATATTAAATTTATTAGTTATTAATTTGATAAAATAACAAATTGATAAAGGGAAATTGAATTCAAATAATCAATTTAACTAAAAAATACCAAGATATATGAGGTTTGACATAAAAATATTAAAATAATAAACTTAAATAATAAAATAAGGTTTGACATAAAAATATTAAAATAATAAACTTAAATAATAAAATAAAAAGAGATCATTGTCAAAGGAAAGAAAAGTCAATAACGAAAAATTTAAAACTTAAAATTATACTAAAACCTCAAAATATATATAGAGAGAGTAAGAGCCATCAATTATATATATAATTTTTTATAGAAAATATTATAATTAGGAAATGATTTCAAGTCATGAAGTTGTAAATAAAAAGTCATCAATTATATATATAATATATATATATATATATATATATATATATATATATATATATATAAGAGCTCTCAATTATATATATAAGAAAATATTACAATTAGGAAATGATTCCAAGTCATGAAGTTGTAAATAGAAAGTCATCAATTATATATATAATATTTATAAAAATATTACAATTTAGAAATGATTGTCAATTATATATATAAATTTTTATAAAAAATATTACAATTAA
>ML843678.1:21266-38369 GCA_009831015.1 Picea engelmannii | reverse complement strand
ATTCACTTAAATCCAACACCAAAATTACCAGCACCATAAAACAAAATTACTTTTAAGACTTCCAAAATTACCACAACCACTTTTATTTTCTTACTTCTTCCAAAATTACCACAACCATAAAAGACAAATTCAACTTCTACTCATCCTTTACACAATACAAAAAACTTATTTCACCAAATCTTCCAACATTCACCCATAAAAGGATAAAAACTTCCTTTTTACTGAAATTTTCCAGCCATTTGAAAATATCTTCCAGCCATTCAAAAAATATGTAAAAAGAATAATTTTTACTGAAATTTACCAGCTTATACCTTCACCTTCACAACCTCTTAAAAAATTGAATGCCTGGACTACAATAGCCCCAAGAGTCCACGACTCGCCCTCAGACATGGAGCAGAAAATAATCTGATTGACTGAACCTCCTTCACTTTTAGAGCAGACAGGAACCTCCTTCGTAAACTCTGTCTCACGGCCCTCTGTCTCACGACAAACAATAGTGACGGATCTCAACACTCTTTTGGCTCTTACAGCCCTCACAACTCTCAGACGTCACTGCTCTTTAACACAGGTCACCACACCTCACAGTGCTCACGATTCGTAGGCCTCTCTGCCAGGCTTCACACGGCCCTCACGACTGTCTTGGATCTGATACCAAATCAGAGAACTCACACACAAAGAGACACGAAGAACATACAAAACAACTTTTCTATTGCATTAGAGGCATGAGTATTTATACAGTGGTGGGATGAGCTCCACCATTGATTAGTTTCAAGATCAATGGCTAGAATTGCTTCTTCCAGATTTTTCTAGTTGTTTCAAGAGTTTACCAAAGTCGGTGAAGTCAGTGCATTTATTGCAGGCTTATCTCTATCAACTACTAGACTAGTTGTTTAATTAATTTCTAACAATCCTCCATTGAGGTTGACCTTGACTAAAACATATGGAATGATTTTGTTCCCATGTCGACTGATGCAAGAATTTTTTCCATCCCTATTGGGATTCCTTTTCTTAATGATATTCTCAATGAAACCCTAAATATATCGATTCGACTGACAGATCACAACCTCTGGACTCGATTTTCTTTGGTAGTTTGTTGCACTCATCATAGAAATTTAATTACTTTCTTTTGCTTCTCACGGCTGGATATGCAACTGAATATTTGTTACCATGGAAGTCTTTGTTGGAGATATTAATTATAAGTCATGAGCTTTACGTCTCCACCAAATCAGTTTGTCACAGAAAAAAGGGATGTTATTGAGTCTATCACGGCAAGCAGGAGGGTTATTAATGAGCCAATCTTTCTCAAACCATGTTATTCAGATAGAGTCAGTGGAATTTATTGTTTTCTTAAATGTTTAAGTGGGTTAAATCCTTCTAGAAATTTCACTCTTAGTTTTTATATTTCCAAGTCTGTAAATAAACAATATATGTAATAGTTGATAGTTAGAAGCAACAACAATTGTATAAGGAGTTGGAGAAGTCTACAACACAAGCTATGTTTCTGAGTTGTTGGAGTCGAAGCTCTCCATAGTATTGTGTTTTGTAACAACGCACATCATCCAAGTTGGTAATATATTAAGTATTTGTATGTTGATATATTTATGATTATTTCTCAGTTTTGTTGTGCTTAAACACTTTGAAAATATCTTCTCTCTGTTTCTGCACAAGCTTAAGTATGTTTATAAGCTCTTAAATATGCACTGAAAGTTTATATGTGAGCTTCTGTGCTAAGAGTAGAAAAATGATGATTTTATGACAAGAAATTGCTTTATTAGTGATATCATCATAGCGCACAGTCTTCCATGCAGTATGGGAACTGCGTACTAAGTATTGAGAGCTCAACAAAAAAATATTGAATTGCACAGTCTTTGTAACTGCAATTTGCTGAGTGGGTCTGTGCACTCTAGATTTTAGAGTATGGAAGAACATGTAAATTCATAATATACATCTAGACCTTATCCAATTCCAACAAAGAACTAGGCTCGAGGGTCATGTTTCTGTATTACTCTAGTCAATAATCTTAAATAAATCGATTGAGAACCAAATCGTTACTTTTTTTTTCCATCACTTAGCCTCGAGGGTGTGTTTGGGCTTAAGGATTTAGATATGAAGACCAAAATCATCTTTCTAATATTTCTCATAGAAAAGAACTATGTCATCCACATGTCCCTAGAGCCAGACTCATCGATGATTGTTAATGAGATCACATGCACATGTCTTGAATACCAAATTATAATTAAACCTATCTAGCTCAATTCTTGACTCCTCCATTTTGTATTGAGATGCAATGACCTTCTCATAAATCTCATTGGTGGAATTCCATGCAATCATCTTAGTCCAGGAGATGGCATATCTCTTTTTCATTTTGTTGAACAGTTTGCAGAATTGATAACAATTTCTCCTATACGCTTTGTCTCTAGCCCATGTCAGTCCAGTGTTGGAACCTGAGTTCTGATACCACTTTGTGGTGTATCCAACAACCCTGGTGCCTACTAGGATGGTAGGGCACTCAGAAATTTCAACAATTTGCCTCTAACATTCACCATAACTATAACACCTTAGTTTTAACCCTTATGAAGTAGAATGTATTATGTAATTGCGACTTACGTTGGTGAGACGGTAAAGTTGAAAAGGGGATAGAGTGCCTATGAAATGTAATACTTCATATACATTAATAAAATACATCATTGGTTGCAAGACATACAAGGACAAAATAGATAGGGGGCTATGATTCCACGAGAGAGGGATTAAGGGGCTAAGTATTTTATTATATTTTATTTACCCACAATTTATTTTATGGAGAAAAGGGGTTACATGAGCTTCTTGGGAGGAAGACCATGTGGTTTTTGTTTTTATGTAATTATATAAACCTTGCCTATGGACTATCTGGGGGTTTCTATTGGTTAATCATTTCATTTTAGAATTCTTTATTTCACTCTTGCGGAAGTGTTGTGCTCTTGGGGGGGAGCATGGAAACAAATGGATGGAGGAGGAGATCCATTGCTAGATGGTTGTAATAGATTATTGATCATTCCATGAGGGAATGGATTGTTGTGTGCATGATATTGATGGCAATTAAAAAAAAAGTGTTGTAACGCCCCAAGGCCGAGCCCCTATTGAATTGTAATTATGTTTATAGGTTGGTGAGATGTGTGGTTATAAGATGAGAGACTTATGTGTTTATTAGGATGGTGAGCCAGATGCTAAGGCCAATGAGCCTGGTTTTGTATATGTAAATACTCACATCATTCATACAATTACATTGCTGCGTATAGACCGACCACAAAGAAGAGTTATGGGGAACTAAGCTCCACTAGATAGGGTATGGGAGGGGGATAAGTGTCTAGGCCTAGGGGCTAAGCTATAGGGCTTACCACTAAAGGAATAATATTTTATTATTATTTCCAAAAGGCTATGGTCCTAAGTTCCTGGGGAAAAGGGGAACGAGTTCTAAGTGGAACTCATGCGGCTTCAGGAAGACATGTGTCAACCTAGGTGCATGTAGTTTATAGACGGCAAATCAAGATCGTCAGGGGTTCGCTTCCCATTCTTGCATTGTTTCCATCCTTTCATCTAGACCAGTTTAAATTTTCCTCACGACCCTTACGATTCTCTGGAAGTCTATCACACTTTTCGATTGACGAGAGATTCACGCATTGAACCAGTTCTCCATCATCATCACCTTTGTATCTAGTACGCACCTTTGGAATCATGAATTCGTACTTGAGTTATCCTGTGTGTCTCCTGTGAAGCCCGACACAATTATATTTGCCTGAGACGTGTTGTGTCTTAGCATTTGGTTGTTTCCATTTTCGGTGTCCATACCCATTTTTTGTTGCTGCTATCACCCGTGTGTAGATGAATGTTGTTTCTTGTTTCTTAGGAGTTGAATTGAAGAAGCAAGTTGTGAGGCCAGTGAGAAACTCTCCCAGGTGAGAGAGTTTGTTGGGAAGTGAGTTCTCCTAGAAAGGAGTCCCGTAGCAGCTATAGTACTTTGAGACTTCTGGTCCAGCCTATTGTTGAAGCCCAAGGTAAGTGAGGTGTAGTAGTCGATGGACTTGTATTGGTGAAGGTGTACCCTCCTGGGGTGGAGCAGGCGTGTGGGGAATGATGGTCTGTGGGTTGTGGGCATAATTGGCTCCTGGGATAAAAGATCATTCCTATTGTTCTGTGCAACTTCCTTGTTGTCCTTGCCAAGCCTAGAATTCCGTTACTTGGTGGAGTTTAGCCCCAACTTAGGGTTGACCCATTGTTGAGCGGGATTAGCAGTGTGGTCTAAGGTTGGGAGGTGGAAGGTATGCACACAGTTAGTGGTCATCTATTAAAAGATAAGTACCAATTTTGTGTTCATTGTATGCTGTGTATTTGTATTTTCATTATAATTAATGAGTAATGTCTGTATATATATATGTTGCATGTATGTGTTAAATGTTGCTTCCGCATGAACATGTGTATGAGTAGAGTATTGACATTTGTTTAATTGCATTAGATAGATATATATTTATAAGTGTGAATACCATATGTTATCTCTATCTTCCGGTTAAGTTTTATATGTGATTATTTCCACAAAGTTACTCAATGGCATGGCATGGCCTGTTGTTTAAGGCTGGGAATGTCATAGAAACGGTATTAGAGTAGTAAAGGAAAGGTTAAGGTTGTTTGGGTAGTGTTACCCAGCAGGGGTCAGTGGTCGGGGACGTTACAAATTGGTATCAGAGCTCTGGTTCAAGCACTGGGCCTGAATGGGCCAAATAAGTGGTCATTAGAACCAAGGTTTCAGAGAGAAATTGTGCTAAGAGGTTACCTTGGTTGTGTTACGAATCTCAAGGGGTTTAATAGTATGTAAAACCACACCCGTCAAATCAGGAAAAATGAGCATGAGAGTTGACCTCCAAGTCATTTGGACTTCGTGGCTTCGATAAATTTATGGGTTATAGAGCAGAAGAGGTCGGAGGCCTAAAATCCGAAGTCCCCGAAGTGGATCTACACCGTAGATCTGGGGAGAAGAGATCGACAGTTGGATCAAGCCAAGTTAAAAAGGTCAAACACAGTAGTGAAGGGAGAAAGCCTTTGAAGCTCCAAAGTCCGGAGTTAATCCAGACTGTCCGTCAAGAGGGACGTGTGTCAACATATTGGTTGTTCGAGACTTCGACGTTCGGGAGAATGAGTGTGTGCTGAGGAGAGAACTAATGAATCCTGAAGTTCGAAAGACTTGAAGAACCAAAGTAGTGAGTCATGATGACGTCACTTGGAAGTGATGTGAACCTCTCCATACCTGCCACGTGCCCCCAACTGGAATGTTGACAGTTGTAATATGTGGGCCCTGAGGTTGCATAACATAGTTAAAGGTTGGTGGGCCCACACTGGAGTTGATCACGATACATAAAATCGACGGCCAAGAGGCATTTTGGGGACCCAAATTGCACGTGAGTTAATTTTCCAGGGTGGTCCCGCAATCCAAACCACATTTTTACCAGGGGTTTACGTGTCAGCGTCAGAAGAATTGCAGGACGAAAGGAAGGTTACTCCAAACCACAGATGCATGCCCCTGCAATTTGAAAGGCGTTAAGTGATGTGACTATTTGGTATCTTAGTTCATGTATGAAAACCATGGGTCTAGTGGACGCATGGTGCTAGTTGTGAAGTCTGGAGACTTGACACTCCAAAAGAATGCCTCATAAGGGAATGAAAGGAAGAACTTTCAAAATTTTCATAATGCTGAGGTGATGAGACATAATGATGTCACCAAAGGTGACATGGAAGTGTTTGGAGATTAACGGTTCGAGGTGTTGGGGATGTGTGGATGTGAAATCTTGCAAATTCCCGAAGCTCTGAAGCTTTGAAGTCTCGGAGCTCAGATGTCTAAGGTTCCATATTGAGTGTGAGTTGTGGGATGCTTGGTAGTCGTGGACTATTATTCCACCCTACTTCCCGAGTTCGTCAATCCAGAACTCTGAGATATTGGTTGTGATGTGCTTTGAAAACTTTTGAAGTTGGAGACCCAAAGTCCCGAATAAGAACCTATCAACCTAGCTCTTGGCCACATCCTGTGGGGGCTAAGAAAAAGGGGCTAGTGCCCAAAAATTATTGTAGAACAAAGGAGAGTTCGGAAAGAAAATATCCGCGGGGATTCTTGATTGATCAAGAACCACAAAATGAAATACGAAAGTTTTCTTTGAATCAAATTGGTTTATGAATATTGTGGAATTTGTTAAGGATTGATGCCCTGACAAATTTCGGTTGACTGCACATTTTGTTTGCAGAGTTAACAATTTTCATAACCAAACCAAATTGTTCCACGGTGCACCGAAATGGAGGAGGTATGGAATTCTTTAAGTTCAGAGAATGAAGCTAAAGAAATGGATGTCCATTTGGGAGTTGAAGGATCGAACTCCAATGGTCATGGAGAAGAGATAGATAAGGAGGGAAACATGATGAAAATCACTGAAAAGTTGCAGAAAGATGTCCATACTCACTGAGAAGATAACAAAAAGCTCATAAAAGCCAAGGAGAAATAGGGAGAATTCAACATAAATCTAATGTGGAGCCTGGAAATAATAAAAAAGAAGTTGGATAAGGAGAGTGACTCAAGAAAGACAGGGAGTTGTGAGACCCTTGAGAAGAAAGGAAGATCAAGAAGCGTTAGCGGGCATCACCGTCACTCCCAGAAACATTCCAATAAGAGAGCACACAGTAGTTCAAGTCCATCTCCTACCAAAAAGCATAGGAAATCGGAAGTGGATGAACTGAAGAGTGAAATGAATAAAATAAAGCCTCCTACTTTTGACATAGAGCACAAGAAAGATGAAGATGTTGAGACATGGCTATTGGGAATGAGGAAATATTTCCAACTATAGAACAATTCTTCTCATGCTGAGGGAAGAATTTCCATTTACCAACTTAAAGGAAAGGCATCCATATGGTGGGATCAACTTGTGCTAGTACAACACATTAGAGAGAAGAATGTTACATCGATGGAATTCAAGAGACATTTTGAAAAGTACTTAACTAAGAGGTATTATGAAAAGAAAATGAAAGATTTCTTTGAACTCAAGCTGTGAAGTATTTCCATTGATGAGTATGAATGGATATTCTTGGAGTTGTCGAAATATGTCCCCTTCATCAAGGATGAGACAGTTAATATTCAAAGGTATCTGAGTGGGACGCAATCTTCCATTAGTGACAAGATCCAATATGATGACTCAAAAACTATGGAAGAACCTATAAGGAGAGAAAAATGATTATATGATTAACAAAAAGAAAAGCCTACTTTCCAAAAATCTTGGGAAGACAAGAAGAAGTTTAAGAGGGAGCAGAGGCAGAAGGGAAACAAACCACCATTTTTCAGGAATATCCCTCAAGGACAGTCAGGTTTCAAAGAGCCCAGAAAGGCTGAAGTAGGTGGGGAAATCCCAAGACAACCACCTATGTAATGTTGGGTTTGTAAAGGAAATCATAGGTACAAAGATTGGCCCCACATAAATGACAAAGTGAGAGCTGTCCAGAATGTTCAACGGGAAAAAATAGTGGAGGACATGGGAAGAATTGTACCAAGGATCTACGCAGCCCTAGACAACAAGCAAGCATAATATTAGTCACACATGATTGAAGTTAAAGGTATGATCAACAACCAAACCATTACTATTGTAATTGATTCAGGAGCTAGTCACAGTTATATAGATCTTAGAATGGTGGAAAGTTTTCATTTTCCAAGAAGAAAACATGGAAGATATTGGTTAGTGTAGATGGCTACAATATCCAAGAGAAAGGTTGTTGAGTTGCTTAAGTCTTGTCCAGTGGACATGAATGGAATGAGCACAAGGGCTGAATTGAACATCTTACCATTAGGTTCCTATGATTTTCTAATTGGGATGGATTGGTTGGAACAACATCATTCCATCTTAGACTGTCATAACAAGGCATTCACTTTCCTAGATGAGGAAGGAAACCCAAGGAAAGTGCAGGGAATCCCAAGGGAAGTTACTGTCAAAGAAATCTCAGCAATGTAGCTGAAGAAGTGTTACAGGAAGGGCTGTCAAATATTTGCAGCTCATATGGAAGAATCACCTAAGGATAAGGTGTCAAATATTGAATACCATGCAGTATTAAGAGATTTTGAAGATGTATTCCAGGAGGCACCCAGACTACCCCCGAAGAGAGATATTGATTTCTCTATAAATCTGATGCCTAGAGCAGCTCCAGTGTCAAAAACTCCTTACAGAATGAGTACACCATGGCTGAAAGAACTGCAATTGTAGCTTGAAGAACTTCTGAAGAAGGGGTATATATGCCAAAGTGTGTCACCTTGGGGTGTCCTGGTCCTGTTTGTGAAGAAGAAATATGGGACATTGAGATTGTGCATCGATTTCATACAGTTGAAAAAATTGACTATTAAGAACAAGTATCCTTTTCCAAGGATCGATGATCTCTTTGATCAGTTGAATAATGTCAAGACATTTTCAAAAATAGATCTCAGGTCAGGGTACCACCAGGTAAGGATAAAGGTTGAAGACATGAACAAGACCACCTTCAGAACAAGGTATGGTCATTATGAATTCATAGTGGTGCCATTCTAGTTATCAAATGCACCCATTTTTTTCATGTGCCTAATGAATGGTGTATTCAAAGAATATCTAGACAAGTTTGTCATAGTCTTTTTGGATGACATCTTGGTGTATTCCAAGTCGAAGGAAGAGAATGAACATCATCTAAGGATGGTGTTTCAAGTTATAAGAGATAACCAATTGTATGCCAAATTGAGCAAGTGCTCATTCTATCAAAATAAGATCCACTATTTGGGACATATCATTTCAAAAGATGGGATAGATGTGAATCCTGAGAAGATAGAATCCATTAGAGAATGGCCAGGTCCAAAGAATGTGATAGAATTCAAATGCTTTATGGGTCTAGTTGGCTATTATAGAAGTTTCATTGCAGGGTTCTCAAGGATAGCTCACCCCATCACTTCCTTGCAAAGGAAGGAGAAGAAATTTTAATGGACAAATGAATGTGAGAGAAGTTTCTAGCAATTGAAGCAGTTGTTAACCAGTGCTCCAATCCTGAGGATTGCAGATCTAAATGAATATTGTGTAGTGTGTACAGATGCATGCAAAGAAGGACTAGGAGGAGTCCTCATTCATAATGGGTTTGTGGTATGTTATGAATCCAGAAAGATGAAGGATCATGAAAAGTACTATGCAACTCATGATTTGGAGTTGGCAGCCATAGTGAACGCCCTGAAGAAGTGGAGGCACTACCTCATGGGAAGGAGGTTTGAACTGATGACAGACCATAATAGTTTGAATTATTTTTTTGATCAACCAACCTTGAATGCAAGGTAGAGTAGATGGTTGGAATTCCTTTGTGAGTATGAATTTCAAGCATATCAAAGGAAAGGAGAACAAAGTGGTTGATGCACTCATCAAAAGAGTGCATGAACTACATGTTATGACCATTAGCATGCATCAAACTGATATTAAAGGAATAATTTCGGAAGCTAAAAATGTAGATTTGCAGTACATGGAATTGGTGGCAAAGCTACAACAAGATACGATGCTATAGAAAGTGGAAGATTATAAATTGGAAGTTGATGGAACACTCTTGTACAAAAACATAATTTATGTACCTAATTCTTAGAAATTGAGAATTATGATCTTGAAATAAATGCATAATGTGCCTTATGTTGGGCACTCTGGATATCATAAAATAATGGAAGCAATCAAGATCCATTACTTTTGGCTAGGTATGAACAAGGAAATTGCATAATACATCACCATATGTATGGAATGTCAAAGTTGAACATAGGCACCCAGCAGGGTTGTTACAGCCATTGCCCATTCCTGAGTGGAAGTGGGAAGTGATGACAATGGGTTTCATCACAGGATTTCCCAAAATCGGCAAGCAACATGATTCCATCATGGTGGTGGTGGATAAGCTTACAAAAGAAGCGCATTTTATTCCATTGAAAACTACTCACAAGGAAGCTAATGTTGTTGATATCTATATAAAGTAAGTAGCATGATTGCACAATATTCCCAAGACAATTGTGTCTGACAGAGACCCAAAATTCACCTCAAATTTATGGAAAGGGTTATTCAAAGGGTTCAGAACGAATCTAAACTTAAGCACAACCTATCATCCTAAGTCTAATGGGGAAATGGAAAGGGTGAACCAAGTGATAGAGGACATGTTAAGGATGTATGTGATGGACAAACCATCTAAATGGGAATATTATCTACACTTAGTATAATTTTCCTACAACAATGGGTATCAAGCATCACTGAAGATGAGTCCGTCCCAAGCACTTTATGGCAGAGAGTGAAACACACCAATAAGTTGGGACAACCCAGCTGATAGAGAAATAATTGGGCCAGAGTTTCTCAAGGAAATGGAAGAGCAATTGTTGAAGATTAAGCAGAAATTTAAGGTTTCCCAAGACAGGAAGAAAAACTATGCAGACACGGGCATAACCCACATGGAGTTTAAAGTGGTTGACCATGTTTTCCTAAAGGTGGAAGCCAACAGAAGTTCCCTGAAGCTAGGAAACTATTACAAGTTGGTAGCCAAATATTGTGGGCCATTTGAAATCCTAGAAATGATTGGACCAGTTGCATATATTCTTTCATTTCCTACATCCATGACTGTACATAATGTCTTTCAAGTTTCATTGCTTAATAAAAATATACCTAATGCTAATCATGTTATTGATTGGAATGTGATTCAGGTGGAACAAGAAGGTGTCTTGTATATGCATTCAGTGCGTATACTGGACCAGAAAAGCAAGCAACTCTAGAATCGAGCCATAGGGCTTGTAAAAGTCCAATGGACCTGGTACGGTCCTGCATATGCACCATGGGAGCATGAAGATTCTATGCGGGCAGAGTACCCACATCGTTTTAAAAATTTTAGAAATCTTGTTGTTGTTGTGTAAATAAGTTGCACTGAGGATAGTGAAAAAATAATGGGAGGGGATTGTAAAGCCCCAAGGCTAAGCCCCTGCTGAATTGTAATTATGTTTATAGGCTGGTGAGTCGAGTGGTTATAAGCTAAGAGACTTATGTGTTTACTAGGCTAGTGATCTAGATGATAAGGCCAGTGAGCCTGATTTTGTATATGTAAATACTCACATCCTTAATAAAATTACGTTGTTGCATGTAGACCAACCACGAATAAGAGTTATTGGGGACTAAGATCCACTAGGTAGGGTATGGGAGGGGGATAAGTCTCTAGGCCTAGGGGATAAGCTAGAGGGCTCACCTCTAAGGGAATAATATTTTATTATCATTTCCCAAATGCTATGGTTGACATAAGCCATGCTGTCCTAAGTTCCTGGGAAAAAGGGGAACGAGTGCTAAGTGGAACTCATGCAGATTCAGGAAGACATGTGTCAACCTGGGCACATGCAGTTTATAGCTGGGAAAGACAGATCGTTGGGGTTCGCTTCCCATTTTGGCATTGTTTACATCCTTGCGTCTACACTAGT
This sequence comes from Picea engelmannii, assembly GCA_009831015.1. Classification (NCBI taxonomy): domain Eukaryota; kingdom Viridiplantae; phylum Streptophyta; class Pinopsida; order Pinales; family Pinaceae; genus Picea; species Picea engelmannii. Next base: position 26,887 of record ML843678.1, on the reverse strand, counting down.
TTTGGTTTTCCTCACGACCCTTTTGATTCTCTGGAAGTATGTCACACTTCCTGATTGACCAGGGATTCATGCATTGGATGAGTTCTCCATCATCATCGCCTATGTATCTAGTATGCACCTTTGTAATCCTGTAGTCATACTTGAGTTATCCCATGTGTATCTTGTGAAGCCTGACGCAATTGTATTCACCTGAGTCGTGGTGTGCCTTAGCATTTGGTTGTTTCCATTTTCAGTGTCCATAACTGTTTTATGTTGCTTCTGTCACCCATGTATATTGAATGTTGTTTCTTGTTTCTTAGGATATGAATTGAAGAAGCGGGTTGTCAGGCCTATGAGAAACTCTCCCAGGTGAGAGAGTTTACTAGGAAGTGAGTTCTCTTGGAAGGGAGTCCCATAGAAGCTACAATACTCTGATACTTCTGGTCCAACCTGTTGTTGAATCCCAAAGTAAGGGAGGTGTAGTAGTCGACAGACTTATAATAGTGAAGGTGTACCCTCCTAGGTTGGAGTAGGCAAGTGGGGAATGAGGGTCTGTGGGTTGTGGGTGTAAGTGGTGTTAATATTATGGTAGTTGCGGGAGGTATTTACCTCCATGTGTGAACCTGACGAGAATAGAAGACTTCGGAAAGCAAGAGAAAACCCTAATGAGTTGGATAATAACCCTAGAAGTATTGTCATCTCAAGAAGATAATTTATATTAGGTTATTAGCCTCCAAGAGAAGAAGTCGGGCAGAAATAATAATAATATACTGAACAGACACATATCCAGAAGGAGAATTCGGCCCCAGAAAATCTGGCAGAACCAATATAAATATAGGGTGTTAGTTCTCATTTGACACATCTCAGAATTGTAGACAGCAAGTGGTGCACACTGTAGTTCCCAGTTTGGTGCGCACATGTGGAGGAGAGTTACAGGTGCAGCTGTTGTAGCTAGCAGTTTCAGTGTTGGCTTGGACTATCTCTTGGCTAGGGTTTGGACTATCTGATATGCTATTGTTGGTGCGCTATCCTTGGAGGAAGATGCGCTACACCTTGTTTGGCTATCTAGCCTAGGGTTTTCTTCTGGAGTAATTCTCAGTCAAGGTTAAGGTGCTCGGAGGGTGGCTTGGGCCTATGGTTGGGTGACAAGGGTATCGTCAATGGTAAAACAAGCACACAATATTCTATATTCTAACAGGTTATGGGCCCACACCTCCTTCATTCAGTCTAAATGATGGAAGGAAACATAGCTGCTAGGATATTGAGCTCGTTGGGGAACTGTCGCTAGGGTTACTAGTAGAAGCAGCTTCCAAGACACTGTCGCTAGGGTTACTAACAGGAGCAGTTGCAGAAACCTTAATCCTCTTGTTGAGGCACCTTAAGTGAATGGATTGACCTAATCTCTGGATAGATCAGTGCGCTCTAGCCTAGTGCATCTCCTGACACTCTTAGCAAGCCAACACATGAAGTTTGAATTTCTGGTCAAATCTAGGGTTTGACCAAGTCAAGCACCCATGACTAACTCTATGAAATATGAGAACAAGTTAGATGGAGCCTCTAACTTCAGAGTGTGGAATACAAGGATTGACCTCATCCTTGCTAAGAATAAAGTACTGGATATCGTGAAAGGAAAGATCGTGAAGCCATAGTTTGAAGAAGGAGAAGAGAAGGAACCGCAGAACGTTGCAGCTATGGAGAAGTTCAAAGGTGTTGACATCAATGCCATGAGTATCATAGTGGATTCCATAAAATACCACTTGATACCCTACATATCCCATCTTGACTCATCGAAGAATATGTACGATGCCCTAACAAATCTCTTCTCAGACATAAACATTGGACAAGTTATGAATCTGAAGAATGAGCTCCGTGACATGAAGATGAATGATGATGACAACATAACATCATACTTTGTAAGAATCTCCCAGTTAAGAGATAAACTACAAGCTATTGAAGAGATCACTTCAGAGAAGGAATTGGTGAACATAGTACTCAATGGTCTTCCCAAGACATGGGATGCATTTGCCACAAGCATGAACAAAAGGAAGGAGTACTCGACATTTGAAGAACTTTGGACTTGTTGTGCTCAAGAAGAATCAAGGATCAATGCAAAAGAGAAACCCAAAAAGAAGTATGATGATCAAGCCTTCACAACAAGATTCAAGAACTTCATGAACAAAAGGAAGTTTGGTTCAAGGAGGAAGCCAAATCAAGAGAAAGACATTTCAAAAGTACAATGCTTCAACTGTCAAAAGTATAGTCACTACAAGAATCAGTGTCCCGAGCTAAAGAAAAGGAAGGAGAAACACAAAGCATCTATTGTCGAAGAAAAGGAACCTACAAAGAAGACTAAGAAGGATGGAAGAGACTTCTTCTTCTAAAATGGTAACAACACTCTTCTTATTTCTTGTACATATCTTGTTTGCATCGTCTCTGTACATACCTTGTATATCTATCTCTTGGAAGATAATGTGTTCCAAGAAGAACTATAGCTAAGGAAGAATAAACAAGATGAAAATGCATATTATTAGATAATACACATCAAAGGATAAAATACAAATCACGTGGAAGCTATTGCAAAATAAGAGACTTAGAAGAAGCAAAGACAGAAAGAAGTCGGCAATCGAGAAGAAATTGGAAAAAGACTCATGAAATTTTGTAGAAAACAACAAGACGAAAGAGTGGACTCCATTAGACAAGAGATCCAATTATATATTGCATAAGAAAATATGGATGCAGACGAAAGCGTGGACTCTGTTAGACAAGAGAGCCAATTATACATTACAGAAGACAATAAGGATGCAGATGGAAGCATGGACTCTATTAGATGGAGGGAGCCAATTATATGCACTCTTACATGAAGCAAGGGTTAGGAGGGAGCTAATCCTATGATCCATTGAAGATGATGAAATATATATATCCATGGTAGCAGTCATGAAAGACAAGTATGTTTTCAATGCAACCGTAGAAGAAGACTTCTTCGAAGAGAAGCCTTAAAGTATTCCTGGTTGTTCATCCAGATTAGTGATCCTATGATGAAAGGAAGAAGTGGAATATATAGGTCATGGAATCTATAAGAAACTCCATGGACCTAAGAGATAAATAAAAACATGAAGAAGAACATGAAGATTCCAAGAAAGAAAGAAAAGCCAGAACAACCAGTCATAATATTAAGAATCAAAAGATTACCAGCCTAATATGAACTCACTAAAAGCAATCAAGTAGAGGAACTAAAAGTCGTGATGAAGAATAGTGTATGGAAGACTTATGAATAAAGCATTGCGAGATCTAGAACCATAGTTTCTCCCAGATGGAGGGAGAAGACTATGATGATTACTTGTTCCAGTACACCATACATATCACTCCACGAGTCATTATATCATCTGCAACATCCATGAGTTGGAGTTCTACATTAGATGAATGCAAAGAATGTTTTCCAGAGAAATTGAATAAAGAGCATATAAAGAGAAATCTCAAGACTTTGAGGCATACCAGAAAGAGAATCTTATATGAAGATAAAAGAAGATAACTTGGTGGAGAACCTCTAGTGCACAACAGAAGCGTGGTGAAGATTTCCTATAACATCAATATGACTACTCAGTAGATCAGATCTCATGATGACAGAAGAAGTGCCACATAGATATGTTCCAGTTTTCCAACTATGATATACTCTATTGTTCAGATCTACATGAAGCCTTCATAGTGTTCCAGACTAAAGTACAATTGAAATCAAGCATTACATTATCCATGATGAAGTCCAAAAAGGAGAAAATGATCTCTCCAATACATATCTCCACAAATGAGTAGATAAGAAGACATTTTGGTAAAGCTTCTATCCAAGATGAAAGAGTTTGTGTACTCAAGATAGATCTCGTGGAAACAACTTCCTTCTTATTGAAAAAGGAAGAAATGACTCTCCAAGTTAGGAGGGAGCACTGAAAAAATTATTGAAAACATTCATCTTTAAATTTGAAAAGCAGTCCATCTTGGACAAATGCTTTCTTGTTCGAAAAGTGGATTGAGACTTCTAATGGACAGTCACTTTCCATTGTGGTTAACATGGGAAGTAGTGTGATTGTTGATGTATCATAGATAGTGACTTACCATTGTGGTTAACATGGGTAGTGGTCTAGGGCAGTCTCTCTTCTTGAGGGTTACTCAAGAAGACTGGCCCGCCTCACCGGACAACGATTTCTCATTGTGGTTAACATGAGGAATGGTTCGTTTTGGAGGTTGATGCAGGACAGTCCTTTCCTCTTGTGGTTAACAGAGGAAATAGTCCAGACAGTCATTCCTTAGGGTTTATACATTCTCCCCAGGGTGCACTTTGATTAGTGTAGGAGGAATGGCCCAGGGTGGGGAATGGTCTAAGATCAACAATAAAGGACAAACATTCCTTAGGGTTTATACATTCTCTCTAGGGTGCACTTTGATTAGTGTAGGAGGAATGGCCCAAGGTGGGGAATGGTCCACGCTCAGCAATTAGGGACAGACATTCCTTAGGGTTTATACATTCTCTCCAGGGTTGTTAAGCCCTAATATTCGCTCATTACCCCTTAATTGGGGCATATTATATTAGTAATGTTATTTTATTTATGTCGGCTTTAGGCCATTAGTTTTAATTATACCTCCCAGTCCCCTATATATACCAAGGAGACATTTTCATTTTGATTCATCTTGTACTTGAACATTTAAGTGGGGTAAAAGGAGTTTTCCCCCTCGAAGAGGATTATTATCTGAAATTATCTCTTTTTCAAGGCATTGAGTACTTTTTTTGAGGTTTTTCTATGCTATATTGGTATTTGGTTCTTAACATATGGTATCGGAGCTCAAGGTCTTGGGGTTTTGCTGCTACATCTGAGACACCTTGGAATTTTTGCTATAACTTTGTTTCTACAATGTTTCATAAGAAACAGCTTGGAGGATATTTATAATATGGATCAGGGTACGTTGGGCTGAAAATTTATCTCTTGAGGCCTTATACTTTCGGAGATACTGCCTGTACAAGACAGGGTTTTGGAATCATCCTGAAATGAGTCATTGTGGAATTTTCACTATAAATACTTTTCCGTAACGTTTCAGACCTTGAACTTTGGAGGATATTTAAATAAATTAGTAATGTATCTGTGGTAAAATGTTCAGCTTGTGGGTCATCTTAAATTTGTATATACACCCTGTGTAAGATAGGGTATTTGACTACTCCTATTGACTAGTCTCAAGAAGGTGTTCCAGGTAAAACAATCATAACTTCTTCCTAGAGTATCCAAATTGAGTGGGACTTGTTTCATTGGATCATGGACAGTCTGTAGTATTTTTGATGTGAGTTTCAGAATTTTATATCAATCATTTTGTGTGGGGCATGCTATACAATAGAGATCTCCTGGAAAGCACAAAAATTGGCAAGTTGTGGGGAAGTTACCGTAAATTCCACTTGTCACATCCAATTTTGATCAGACCTGTGGCATTGCAGAGAATAAATATCAGAGAACTACATAAAATAAATTTTCATACCCAAAAGAGTTGAAACTTGGGAGATACAACAGAAGAAATATTGTCTAGCAGAACCACCTCAAAATCAAGGTTCAAAAGTGATACTTGGCCAACATGCCACCAAAAAAGGGAACTTCTACACCAACTAAGCC
>ML843678.1:0-17381 GCA_009831015.1 Picea engelmannii | reverse complement strand
ATTGGAACCTAAAGCCATCACTGACACAAGAATTCACCAACTAAGGAATAGATCCATTTCAGAGTATCTCATTAAATGGAGGAAACTATCGGTTGAAGATTCCACTTTGGAAGATGAGTCTTTTATATAGAAGCATCTAGAGTTACTCAAGCGTTGCAGAAAACACTTGTCTCAAGGGGAGGGGCATGTTAAGCCCTAATATTTTCTCATTACCCCTTAATTGGGGCATATTATATTAGTAATGTTATTTTATTTATGTTGGCTTTAGGCCATTAGTTGTAATTATACCTCCTAGTCTCCTATATATACCAAGGAGACATTTTCATTGTGAATCATCTTGTACTTGAACATTTAAGTGGGGTAAAAGGAGGTGGCCCCCTTGAAGAGGCTTATTATTGGAAATTTTCTCTTTTTCAAGGCGTTGAGTACTTTTTCTGAGGTTTTACTATGCTATATTGGTATTTGGTTCTTAACAAGGGTACAGTTTCGTTAGTGTAGGAGGAATGGCCTAGGGTGGGGAATGGTCCAAACTCAACATTCCTTAGGGTTATACATTCTCTCCAGGGTGCACTTTGATTAGTGTAGGAATAATAGCCCAGGGTGGGGAATGGTCCATGTTCAAAAGACAGGAAAGTTATTCCTCCTTGCTTGAGAAGAACAATCCAGATATCTCAATATTCTACTCTAAGGCAGATATTCTTTTAGAGCTCACAGATGTGAGTAAAAGATTGGCCCAGATAATTCAATTTATATCATAACATTGTTTTCTTGCAGGTTTCTATCAGATGTTTGTTATGAAGACTATATGACAGTAGACGCAGACTACTGTGGTGGATATGTTCCACTGTTCCTGAGGCAGATATTCTTTTAGAGCTCACAGATGTGAGTGAAAGATTGGCCCAGATGATTCAGTCTATATCATAACATTGTTTCTATGCAGGTTGTTATCAGATGTTTGTTATGAAGACTGTATGATAGTAGATGAAGACTATTGTGGTGGATATGTTCCATTGTTCGTGACTATACGTTGTTGATAAAGTACTTGTGTGTTACTTGGTGTGGTAGTGAACCAATCGATTGTAGTTATGTACTACTATGGATAGACACAATTGTGTTCTATTTTTATTCTAATTGCCTTGAAGACTATCAATAGTTTTTTGGAAATAATCACCATCCAGACGAATGATGAACAGAGATTTTCCAGATGGAAATTGGTTCATAGCATTTACAAATCTAGATTATAAGAGTGGCTCTTGTATCACTCTATGGTGTGAGTGACTTATCTATCATCATGTCTAATTAATGAGACGAAGTATGGTTTGAGAGATGATGTAGTTGATGGTGATGATGATGCTCATGATCTAGTCATGAGATAGTCTAGACGACTATATTGATGCTACCGGGTAAATGGTATGTTTTTGTGCTCAAGACTATTACTTGTAATACCTCCTTAGCTAGGAGGGAGTGTTAATATTATGGTAGTTGCAGGAGGTATTTACCTCCATGTGTGAACTTGACGAGAATAGAAGACTCCAGAAAGAAAGAGAGAACTCTAATGAGTTGGCTAATAACCCTAGAAGTCTTGTCGGCTCAAGAAGATAATTTATATTAGGTTATTAACCTCCAAGAGAAGAAGGCGGCCAGAAATAATAGTAATATACTGAACAAACACATATCCATAAGGAGAAATCGGCCCCAACAAATCTGGCAGAACCAGTATAAATACAGGGCGCCAGCTCTCATTTGACACATCTCAGAATTGCAGACAATAAGTGGTGCACACTGCAGTTCCTATTTTGGTGCGCACGTGTGGAGGAGAGTTGTAGGTGCAGCTGCTGCAGCTAGCAGTTTCAGTGTTAGCTTGGACTATCTCTTGGCTAGGGTTTGGACTATCTGATCTTCTATTGTTGGTGCGCTATCCTTGGAGGAATATGTGCTACACCTTGTTTGGCTATCTAGCCTAGGGTTTTCTTCGGAAGTAATTCTCAGTCAGGGTTAGGGTGCTTAGAGGGTGGCTTAGGCCTATGGTTGGGTGACGAGGGTATCGTCAATGGTAAAACAAGAACACAATATTCTATATTCTAACAAGTGGCTCATGGGATAAAAGATCTTTCCTATTATTCTATGCAACTTCCTTCTTGTCCTTGCCAAGCCTAGAATTCCCTTTCCTGATGGAGTTTAGTCCCAGCTTGGGGGTAACCCAGTGTTGAGCATGAAGAGTAGTGTGGTCTAAGGCTAGGAGGTTCATGAAAGGTATGCACACAATTAGTGTTCATATATTAAAAGATAAGTACCAATTCTGTGTTCATTGTATGTTGTGTATTTGTATTTGCATTATAATTAATGAGTAATGCCTATATATATATATATATATATATATATATATATATAGGTTGCACGTATGTGTTCATTGTTGCTTACACATGAACATGCTTATGAGTAGAGTATTCACATCTATTTAATTGCATTAGATAGATATATATTTATAAGTGTGAATACCATATGTTATCTCTATCTTTGGGTTAAGTTTTATATGTTATTATTTCTGCAAAGTTACTCGGTGGCATGACCTTGCCTATTGTTTAAGGTCAGGAATGTCATAGAAACGATATCAAAGAAGTAAAGGAAAGTATAAATTTGTTTGGGTAGCATTACCCGACAGGGGTCCGTGGTCGGGGACGTTACAAGTTTCCACAACTAACAATCCTTGGAGTTCTGGCACATAGATTTCCTTACCAATAGCACTGGAGCCCTGGAGAGAAATGGAACAACCTGAGGGATTGCATGACATAGAAAGGTGTTCATTTATTTGGTTTGTGAAGGATGAGGGGGAAAGAGAAGTGGAAATTTGTATTTGTTGTGTGGTTGGGAAACCTCTTAGATAGTTATCCAACTGTTGTTTGTTTTAGATTTATCTTAGGACCCATCATTTTGGATTCATAGCCCTGGATCAGGGTCACATGTTGTTGAGATTAAAAGAACAAAAATGTCTATGGTTGGGAGGAATGTCCTTTCTCTGCAACTAGTTGGTCAATGTTTACTTGCAAATATAAGTGCTCTCTATGTTTTTTATACAATGTATTTTCCATTGCGTATTTAATTAACTCTTAGACATGTATTTATAATGTGCATGTCTCTTGGTTATTTACTATGCATGGAACATTGTTTATCTCTTTTATGTTGTAGCATGGATCTTGATTAATTCATGTGAGTCTTTCATTCTTATTCCCGAATTAATTATCATATTTTGAAATCAGTTCAAAAGTGAGTTTTTGAGGTAGTATTCCCAATCTGTGAATGGTTGGGTATGTTACAGATCGGTATCAGAGATTCTAGTTGAAACACCAGACTAGTATGGGCTGAAACGAGATTGAATTAGAGAAATTCATTGTCACAGATTTAAAACTGTGTGAATTTTGGAGGAAAAAAATATTAGAGAGAAATATCCCCAAATTCATGGGATAATTCGAGTTGAAATAATTCAGGATTGTCTGAGAAGTTTAATGGGTTTGATATGCAGAGTTGCAGAGCTAATTTCGACTTGGAAGGTTGAAAGTTCCTATTTTTTTTAATGGTCGTTGTAGCATGAGGTGCAGAGGAATCCAATATAAACTTAAATCTCACGAGAGGTAGCATATTAAGTTGCACGGGTTTGGAGTAGGGAGCGTTAAGACCTTTAGAAAGGTCGAAGGAAATATCAGGAGAGATAGCATTGCAATAATCACGCAGAATCCATAGCATCGCGCAAACAGAGATCCTTGAAAATGATCGTGGAATTGTGATCATTCCCTTTTGAATTTGAGGAGTGATCACAATCATTGAATCAAGGAAGCTCTAGATCGTTAGATCGGGATTCAAGTAAACAAGAATCGTCAGATCGAGCTGATTGATCGTTAGTCGTTGATCGAAGCCAGTAGAAGATAAAAAAATATGGAACTTCCCCAAATTGGTGATTATGGGAGGCAGGGAAGAAGAATGAAATGTTGAAGGCCAAAGTCACGAAATCTGATCGACTGTCCGATCTAGAAGGAAGTTCCGGTGAAATATCCTCTTTTGATCATGGTCATCCGATGTTGACCCTCGAGATGTAAAGAATTTTGAGTCCTAGAAATCCTGAAGGCTCAAGTCGTGAAATCCCTCCAATCATTATATTGAGGGAAGAACTTCATTAGTAATGCTAACCCTTGAATATAACATTAGTGGAAGGATAAATTAGGCAGAGGTGTAAACCGAAAGTAAGAGGTCATCATTTCTTTATGACCACTTCGACAAGTATAATTCCAAGAGAAATTGAAATACTTGAGAGTGATAGTATCCAGGAGTCCTGTAGTGCCGAAGACCCAAAATCTCACCAACCGTCAGATCGAAGGAAGAATTCAGGAACAATGCAAACCATTAGATCAGAAGTACAAGGATAGAGAAGTTTTAGGATTCCATAACTTTGCCACTTCGGCAACTACTAGAGACTAGGCAAAGCCACGAAGTTCCAAAGCCACGAAGTGCAAAGCTACAACCACGAGATTACGCAGGGCATCAGATATGGAGTGGATGAACGTGGACCATCTGTTTGGTGTATGGCGTGTCTAATTCCATGTGGCAAGGGTGCCATATGGGGACACGTGTCACATGAATCCAGGGCCTTTTGGACCTCAGCATGTCCATTTCAAAGTGATAGGTGGCACACATATTATGGGTCCATGTCACCATAGGTGACATCAACATGCCATGCCATATCCAAGATTATAGCCTCTAGGAATGTCCAACATCAATATTAAAGAAAGTTCCAAAGGTTCAAGTAGCGAATTCATGCAGACCGTTAATCGAAGATCCCTTCAGGACTTTTCTCAATCGTTGGATCAAGAAGTGGAAGGAGGGAGTAAGTACTTTAGCAGGTGTAACTTTGGGGGAGTTGAAAAACTGGATATTTGTAATATACTGGAGTCTCAGAGAGTCAAAGTCTCGGCAACCGTAGATCAAGATCTGGTAGGATCCTTCCTTTCCATTCGATCAAGAAGTGGGACGACATAGTAAGTGGGAATGTTAACTAGAAAACATCGGTTGCCTACACTTTATGACCACTTTGGTAGGTATAAATCCAGGGGAGTTGAACAAATTGAGATTTTTGATATCCCAGAGTCCCAGAGTGTCGAAGTCTCGAAGTGAATAAGGACCATCCATCTCGTTAAGTCATAGTTGTTGGATTAAGCTGGTGGAAGGATAGTGTAAGGGGAGGTGTTAATCAACAATAAGTGGTCATCGTCACTTTATCATCACTTCATTATGTTTCGCTACAAAGAAGTTGAAAGAATCGAGAGTTGTGTTATCCGAGAGTCCCGGAACGTTGAAGTCCTGAAATAAATATGGATCGTCCATATCAACATCGGGTGAAGTAATGATTGTTGATTTCATTGAAGTCACCAGAGAAGCCATGATTTTCCATCCCATGGGAAATTAAATCTCAATCGTCTGATCCAATAATGGAGATGATATAAGTACTTTAGTGAAAGTTTACTCTAGGAAAGTTGGAATATCGAAAAGGGAGAATGGCCAAAGTCTGGAGAAATTAGTTCCAAGCGTCGATCTCGTTATAAGGTAAAGGGGTTGATTAGAGGCATGAAAGGAATACAAGTGAACAAGCTAGTGGACACTTTCAAATGAGAGACCTCTGTAGAAGAATAAAGAAAAAAATCCTAAAGGAACATCGCTTAGAGAGGATTATCCCGTGGTTTCGAGTCGCAGTCACAAGAAAAGTGGATTGAAGAAAGTGCTTGTGTAGAATTTGAATTTTGTACCAGTTTGAAGGGGATGTGGAATAATTTGACAATATTGACACACAACCATTCCATTATTGCTACAAGATCTTGTTTTCACAAAAAGAGTGAAAGTGACTCTTCAGGAAGCCTTAACTTTCATCTCATAGATGATTGGGGCATGGGAATAATCATCAAAAAGATTACTCAGAAAAGAATAATATCGAATTGTTAAATTTGGAGAATGATGATATTTTTATTCATGAATTAAGTAGAACAAGTAACTGTAGCATTAATTGGTATATTTCTATAATATGTATAATTCTAACAAAAATGGTTGCTTGCAAGTTTCGCAGGATTAGAGACTTAATTGGATTAATTCTGATCTAGTATTGGATATCATAGTCATGGAAGCATGACAAATCTTGTAGAAGATGGTTGAGGAAAAAAATAACTACAGGGAAAGTAATGAAAAGTGGGTAAATAAATCAAGAATAGTGGAACAAAATTATTAGTCAACAACTACATGATCTGAATGAATTATAAATACAAAAGCAAGAATCATCACATAAGACATGAAGCTAGTAGATGAATAATGTCAGTAATGGGTATAGAAAGGAAAAGTATGACTACCTATACTTGAAGGAAGAGAGGTGTAGACAATTGCAAAGCTTAAGTGTGAAAGAAGTAGTCTAATGGACAACTAGGAGAAATAGTATTTGATTCAAGAATGTTGTAGTAGTAGAGTGATGGAATGTTTGAGCTACTTCATTATAGGGTGTTGGAATGTTTCATAAAGGTAAATTTGGATATGACTACCCAAAAGGACCTGTTGCAAATTGAATATAATGGTTGGATTGCAAAATGGCCAGGTGAAACTTGGCTGGAAAGTATTCATACCAGGGAACAATAGTGCATATAAGTAGAATGGGAGCACACAAGGCAACATGGATCTGAAGGAATTCAAGGACAACCACCTACAACATAAATAAATAAGTGAATTGAAATAAAAATCTACTAGAGTGCATGATGCATACAATGAATTTAAAATGCATATTCATTAGTAGACATATTGACAATGAATGCTTGGTGCATATGGATGTGTAATTGTGCATATGCACATGCTTGGATATGCATATAACATGCTTGTGAACATAGAATAGTATGTTATTATGAAATAATAATGTTATGGAAATTGAGTATGACTAATGATGGATTATTTATTCAGGAAAAATGATATAGCATGGTTAAAGATGTGGATGTTGTTGTTGCTTATGATTTCCATCTATGTGAAGACCCATGAGGGTGGTAGGAATGGTCATCAAAATAATGAAGGAAGAATTTTGTGAGCTTCTACAAATACTAGTTGATCAAGTAACATCAAGTAGGTGGATAACAACCATCCAAAAAAAAATTGTTGCTTCTATGTTGAAGGGAATTGTGGTAAGAAATTATCTCAGTTAATTTTTCAAGATTTAAATCGATATGCAACGGCCAAAGACCTAGAGTATCTAATTGTTATTGATGTTGGAATGCATTTAGATAGATTGTCAGTTGTATATTGTCTAATGATTGGTTATGGGATCATAACTAGGTTAATTAAGGAGACATACTCCTTCTATAACAATGAGTATCCATAGAGATAGTCATGTGTGAGACCATAATATGGTTGAACATGGAAGGGCTATAGCACTATGTCAGTGCTCAATGGTATCTACTGTATATATGATTTTTGGACTACAACCTCTTTGTTGACACCAAAGAGCACTTAAGAATTATATTCTTGGTGTTGTGTATGGGTTAAATATGAATTTATCCAAATAGTCAGGAAAGAACTAGGAAGTGTGTGGATGATGTGTTGAGGCATTGGCCATACCTTCCAACTCATTGTGGTCGAATGCATGACATAGTTATGTCATATTATGTAGTCAATGCATGGATGCATTGTGTAGATGTGTCCATGGGTATTGGCACATCGATTTTTATTTTATTTAGTAATTAATTGTTGCATTATTAAAAGCATGTGGTGCTGAAAATACATAATGATGGATAGTTGCATGATATTTAATATGAATACTAGTTGAAGGTGATTGGATTGTTGTTTGTTACAATTCTGAGATCACTTGTTGGAACTATTAAAAATGTTACAAGTGGTATTACAAGAATTATTGAATGCATTTTGGTGAATGCATGTATATATTATATAAAATATAAATGATTATTATAACAGCTGAAATGATGTGAGTATTGCTAAATCATGAAGTTGAAAAAACTTTAGGAGTTGTTAGATAATGCAACAAGAAATTTGAAGGTGAGAGTAGTTGTATAAGGATAAATTATGGAAAAGCTCTATTAAGGGAACAAAGTGATAGAAATAATCGTTGACGGAAGAAAGAAAATTATGGTTGATAATACAAGTGTAAAGAATGATGGGTTCATTCTCGTTAATAGTTGGGTTAATGGAAGTGATTAAATTGTTTTTGTAAACAATTTTGAGATCACTTTATGGATTTTTGTAATTGTTGCCATGAAAATATACATATGCATGATATTGACAACTTGTTTGGTTGAGTGAAGGTTGAGGAAAATTGTGGGTTGGATGGTCTTAGATATGGCAAGGATGTAAGCCTAGAAGGAAGACTTATATCTACAACTACAAAATCCAAACATTATGAGCAGAAAAATTCATGCCTGGAAATTTGTTTTTCCTATATAAAACAAATTTGAGAAATTAATAGTTACAAATTGTTCAATGATTATGTTAACAATCTGGCATGGGCATTTTGGGAAATGAGCCCAACCGAAAAACCCGCCTGAAAACTTGGAATTATTTTATTTTTCATTATTTTTTAGGGCATCCATGGGTATTACATTGACACGTCACAAATGTCCACGCTTTTCATCAAAGGAGACCATAGATATGTGAAAAATACATGTTTTTTAAATAATATACATTAGGAAAGTTGGGAATTTGTCTTGTAGGCCAAGGGAAAGGGTTAGGCCATGGAAAAAATCCATAGATGTGTCATTTTTTTCTATAACAATATTCATATGTACACTTTATAATACAAGTTCTCTAGATTTTGATCATCTTTACATGCACTCAGACCCAAACATACTGGCTCACCATCCTAATTATCACATATACAATATATTTACAATCAGGGGATCAAGATGTGGTATTACATGTGATTATAGTCTTCTTTGTTTTCACCTTCTTCTATATTAATTTGGCCCTATAGCTATTGAAACACATCTTTAATGTCCTCATCTTCTATGCATGCCTCTTTGTATGCATCATGGGTAAAATTATCCATGTGTATAAGAGTTCCCAAAGATGTCATATTGGATGTGGGTGCCCTTAAAATAATGTCTACCAACTTATTAGTGACTACCTTATTATACTTGATGACTAGATGAAATTGCAGCAAAAGACCCATCCACTTGCAATGTCTTGTTTGTTCAAGATTAATATGGGCCTGGAAATACTACAATGGATGGTGATCTATGTGGATGATGGTTTTCTTTCCCATAAGATAGTGCTTCCAATTCTTAATATCTTCAAATAGGTCATATATTTTCTCATCATATGTAGAATAGTTCAAAACTCCCCCATGAAACATATTGGAATGATAGTATATTGGCTTACATCCTTGCATCAAAACTACTTCCATGGCATACCCATTTGCATCTATCTCCAATTCAAAGGAATTCTGCAAGTTAGGCAATGCGAGAAATGGTGCTTGGCTTATATTTTGCTTCTTCCCTTCAAAATATTTTTTCTTATTCTTTCTCCACCGAAAACTCTTACCACTTTCTATTATGGCGTGCAATGGTGCAAATATAATTGAAAATGATGCTATGAAATTCTAAAGGTACTTTTCTTCCCACAAAAATATCCTAACTTTAGTGACATTAGTAGGAACTAACCATTTTATGATGGCCTCCATATTTGTAGGATCTATCTTGAGCACCCCTCCATCGATCACATACCCAAAATACACTAATGACTACTACAAAACTCACATTTCTTAATTGTAACCAACAACTGGTGATTTTTCATAGTCTCTAACACTTACATGAGATGTGAGATGTTCTCCTCCAAGGTATATCTATAAACCAATATCTAATCTAAATACACTATAAAAAACGAATCTAAATATCGAAGTAATACATCATTTATGAGTCTCATAAATATAGTTAGTGCATTACATACACCAAATGGCATGACCAACCATTCATACAAACCTTGCCTTTTCATGAAATTTGTCTTTCAAGTGTCATTTTATTTGACATGTACCTAGTGGTATCCCAATTTGAGATCTAATTTGGTGAATTAATTGGCATGCTGCAACCGATCTAACAAGTCATTAATCCTAGGAAAAGGGTATCGATTCTTGAGTGTAATATTGTTCAAATATATGTAATCGATACACATCCACTAAGTTTGATTCATATTTATGAGGGGAATGAAATGAATAACAGACTCAATACAGTAACACACAGATATGGTGAACAACAACATATATCCAATGAACAATAACTTCTATTGAATAAATAAAATAGGTTGAAACTGTAAAACTACAGAACTAGAAACAACTTGCTCGAATGGTGGTAGTTATCTCTGAGAAGAGATGTGGCTGCTACACACATCCATCTGAGTAGAATGATTACAATGAGCCTCTAGAGGCCTTTTTAACATTACTCATGAATGCCAAAAACCTAGACATCCAAAAACTTAATCCTAGGAGATGAAATGCCAAAAGTTATGTGGACCCCGATGGGTAAGTTGGTACCTCAACTTCCCGTGGTCATAACTTTTTCATACGACCTCCGTTGGAAAGATATTTTTGAGAACTACACATTATGCTGTCAAAATTTGACTCCGTCTATAGTTTGACTTTGGAAAGACAAAAAAACATTGTTTAGGGCCCCAAAACGGCCCTGGAAGTACAAAAAGATGTATTGACATGAAAAATTCCAAAATAATCCAGTTGGTTTAGGTGGGAGACCACCAATATCCACTTGGAAGCTTTGTAGGGATTCAGACAACACCGAAAGTGCAGAACCCACAATTACAAAGAATTATAGAAGAACATGCTAAACTAAATCCATCAAGAGGAGTCAGTTGGAATAATTGGATGGCCACCAATATCCACTTGGATCATTCCTCCCCCCTTAGAAAGAAATGGTATCCATTGTGTTGAGTGCCCCCATCAGGTGAGGAAATTTCTGATGAATTTGGCTCCGGGTGGGCCACTTTCCTTGGTGAAGGAGATGCCTTGTCTTGACAACCCGATAAATATGGATCCTTTGTTGGCCAATTCGCTTGACCTGTGTATCCACTATCTAATCAATGGATTCCTGTTCAATGTAGTTAGGGTTGATCTTTGCTAGTGTCAACTATTATGAAATCTCATAGGTGTCCAATAATGGTGGAAAATATGGTCGGAGGAGGTCCACATTGAACACTAGGTGAAATTCAAGGAAGGGGGGGAGTGTTGAGCTCAAAATCATTGTCACCCACATCGTTGGTGATAGCGTAAGGTCCATAGAAAAGTGGACAGATCTTCCAATGGGGCCCTTTAAGGCATTCTTTCTGCAAATGTAACCAGACCTTGTCTCTCACCAGAAACTTGTGCAGTACCCAATGTTGATCATGGAACTGCTTGTACTTAGCATTGTCTTTCTACAAAATATCATGGACTTATTGGAGGATGTGTTGAATCTATTGGCCTTGTCGGCCTCAGACTGAACATGGGAAGAATATTTTTGTGTAGTTGTAAGAAGTAGTGCAACATCAATGGGACCTAAGGGTTGGATTATCTCCCCTACCTGAAAGGGGCTATGGTCGGTGGAGCTACAGATAGCCTTGTTGTAGTTGTTTTGAAGAGAGGGAAGACTCTCATCCCATGTATGTGGATTCTTAGAGTTATGCATGCATAGGATGTGCAAAATCATCCAATTGACTACCTCTGTTTGACCATCAATTTGAGGGTGGAAGGAAGTGGATTTAGTGAGCTTGGTGTCCAATAGTGAACAAAGACTCGACCAAAATGTGTTGAGGAACCTGATGTGCTGGTCAGAGATGATGGTCTGTGGTATCCCAAAATAGACCCACACTTGTTCGAAGAGGAGCTTGGAAATATCTGTTGCTGTGATGCTCTTCTTATAGGTTGTGAGAATGGACATCTTCAAAAATCGATCAACCACCACAAATACGTAATACATAATTCCAAACATGTAATGCATTGAGATGGATTCCCAATGCCTCTTGGGAGTAGGAATATGGGTGTATAATCCTTGCTTCTTCATGGATGGCTTGGCAATGGCACATGCAATGGAAGTTTTGATATACTTGCTGACGTCCTGTCAAAGTTTTGGCCAATAGAAATGTTTATGTTTAACGATCATAGTTTTCTCCACAGAAAAAGGTCCTACCATATGACTGTAGTGAGTCTCCCAAATCATCTTTGTACACTTTCTTGCAAGAACAAAAAAATGGCCCAGATGGCATAACACTCCATCCTAAATGTGAAAATCGGTGGCATTCGCACCTATACCCAAGAGCTGATAGGTAGTGGTGAAGTCAGTATCTCATTGATCAAGTTGGGGCCACTTATATGCCTCATGCCCAAAGGAATGGAGCACAGTTGTGAGTGTGGCCACAATAGGTCGAATGAGGTAGTCAACAACACGATTTGTGCTCCCTGTCTTATACTTGATGTTGAGATGGAACTGTTGCAAGTATGTGGACCACTTCTGATGATGGTCATTCTACAACTTTCCTTGTCTCTATATGAACTGGAGAGGCTTGTGATTAGTGTGGATGATTATCTCCTTTCCCAGAATTCAATGTTTCCATTGATGAAAGGATTGTACAATGGAATACATTTCCTTGTCATAGGTGGGGTATTTCTAGACGGTATCTAAAAGTGTATCAATATGGTATGCTACTGGAAGACTATGCCGAGTGAGAACTATGCCTACAACATAGTAAAATGAATCAGTCTCAATCTCAAAAAGTTGTTGCAAATCGAGTAAGGAGAGTACTAGAGCTGAGCACAAGTGATGCTTCATATCATCAAATGCTTGTTGTTGTTCATTCCCCCATGCGAAATTTTCCATGCCATCATGCTTGGTCACTTGGATGAGAGACCATTAAATATGGGAGAATCCCAACATGAACCATCAGTGAAAGTTGGAAATTCCCAAGAAGCTTTGGAGATCAATTAGTGTGGTCGGGGCTAGCCAATCACGGATGACTTGGATCTTAGTTGGATCCACATGCACCCCATTCTCATCAACAATGTAGCCGAAGTATTGGACCATGTTCATGCCAAAGGAGCATTTTTCCAAGTTGGCATATACCTTGTGCCACCACATAGTGCTCAAAACCTATTAAATATGTTGCAGGTGCTCCTCCCAAGTTATGTTGAATATGAGGATGTCACCTAGATATACTAGCACAAAAGAGTTGGTGAAGGGTCTTAATACATCATCCATCAATATCATGAAAGTGGTTGGTGCATTTGTTAAGCCAAAGGGCATGACCATCCATTCGAAGAGACATTATTTGGATTTGAAAGTTTTCTTCCATACATCAATCGGTTCGATGGGAACCTGGTGGTAGCCAGACTTTAGGTCAATCTTGCTGAAGAACTTTCCCCCCCTTGAGTTGGTTAAGAAGTTCATCAATTCGTGGAATTAGGTATCAGTTCCTAACTATGATTTTTTTAATGTTGTGTCATCAATGAAGAGCCTCCAGGTCCCATATTTCTTCTAAACTAGTACAATTGGGCTTCCACAAGGGGAGAAGCTCGGTCTGATGTGACCCTTTTGAAGAAGCTCTTGGATATGATGCTTTATTTTTTGATTTTCCATCAACAATCGATGATAGACTAGTCCATTAGGAAGAGGTGAACTGGGGGTTATATCAATTGGATGATTGATTTGGTAGTGTGTCGGTACCTCGGTGGGTGAGGAGAAGATATCTCTGTACTCTTCCACAATCCTGTCCACTTTCTTCTATTGCAAAGAGAGGCTCTGTGTAAAGGCCACAGATGTGGCGACAACCTTTTGCTTATTGTGAGCACATATCACAAAGAAGACGAAAATCTTGGTCTATGAAATGACCTTACTGCATTTCTTCGCATAAATTAAATAAACAGTGGTAGGCGGCGCTACCTCTAGTATCATGTACAATTTTCTACCCAAAGTAACACTGTGGGGTCTAGATTCATACACAAGATGTCGCTTCCACAAATATGGTAGTCCTAAAAGAACATCAAAAACTTCAAGGGGAGAAATATCACACAATACCTTGTCTTTGAAGGGCTTGATGTCATAGGGAATAATAAATTATTGGTTGACACAAAGGTCTAGTCCTTGGTGAATCCAGTCAATGGTCTAGGGCTATAGGTCATGCAGTGTCATTAGCAGGTCTAGTCACTTGATGACCTGTGCTGAAATCAGGGTCTTCTGACTACCACTATTGACAATGAAATGAAGTGGAGCCCCCTTTACCCACATATGTGAGTGAAAGAGGCGTTCCCCTTCCTATGGTTCCTCTAATTCAGTTGGCTGGAATTTGGTGGTAGCAACAATGGCACTGGGTTCAACATAGATAATTCTATTCCCTCCTTCTAGATTTGATTTGGAGTTAGAATATTCCTCTAACTCAGAAGATTTCATCTCATCCACCGATGACTGCTTGGAATGAAATTCTTTGGTGTTGTGCCAAGGGATTTTATGGTATTCACACTACTTTTCGGTGTCTTTCTTCGACTTATCATTACCCTTCTTGTGTTGTGGATTGGAATGGTTTTCTTGTGAGTGGCCATATTTTTTCTGTCCCTTCTTTTGTGGTTTGGGGCCACCTTTTCCCTGCTTCGGCTATGAGGAGTTTGCAAATCCAAACTCTCGCCTCTTCCTCTTAAATTTCTGCTCGATCTTGACAACATATCTATAAGCCACACTTAATTATGTGATGTCCAAAAAGTACTCTATTTCTATTTGAATGTATCTATGAAGAAAGAGATGGTATTTGAGCACCATATGTCATTTATAATCTTTGATACCCAATTTGGTGTGCAGGGTATGGAAAATATTGTTGAAATATGGTACTGTATGGTCCCTTTCCATAAGCAGTGTGGTCTAGCTTGTGTATTGGTCCTCGCAATGTCCCATAGGGTAGTACTATTCTTTAATGGCATCCCTGATGGAATCCCATGTGGGGGCGACTGCAAATATTTCAGATTCCTATATGGCCCTTTTCTCAGAGTAAGTATCCCACCAATACTTAACATGGGGGATGACCTTGAGGAGTGAAAAAGTAATATTTTCCTTGTCAAAAAAATTGTGGACCTAAAAATACCCTTCGAGCAGATTCAACCATTTATCTACATCATCTGCATCTATCAGCCCTTAAAATAATGGAACATCAAAATTTACTTGTACCTTGAAGGGGAGTGCATGGCCGCTTGATGAAGATGTGTCTCTTGTGGGCAGCTGCCAAAGGATCTGTGCAAAGTTGTCCATCATTTTGTTCCTTTGTGGTGCAAGGGATTCCTTGAGAAATTTTTAAAAGGATCTCCTACTCCATCATCTTTCTTCTCATCCCCCATGGGTTTTGTTGAGCTTGGCATGGCCGATCTTGCAAAGGCTTGACTGGTTTGAGTCCCAACTCCTTGTACCCAGTTCTTGTCAGGGACATGCACAAAGAAAAATAAATGAAGAGCAGATTGATTTGATACCAGTGATCTAGATTTATGAGAGGAACGAAATGAATAACAAAATGAATACAATAACATAGAGATGTGAATAACAACATATATCCAATGAACAATAACTTCTATTGAATAAATAAAATAGGCTAAAATTGTAAAACTGTAGAACTAAAAACAACTTTCTCAAATGGTGGTAGTTATATCTGAGAAGAGATGTGGCTGCTATGTGCATCCATATGAGAAGAAAGATTACAATGAGGATCCACAGTCCTTTTTAACATTACTCATGAATTCCAAAACCCTAGACATCCAAAAACATAACCCTAGGATATGAAATTTCAAAAGTTATGTGGGCCCTGATGGATAAGTTCATGCCCCAACTTCCCAGGGTCATAAATTTTGCATACAAACTCTATTTTAGGAATGAAATATCCCGTTGGAAAGGTATTTTCAATAAATACACATTATGTTGTCAAAATTTGTCTTTGTCTATAGTTTGACTATGGAAAGTTTAAAAAACATTGTTTTGGGCCCCAAAACATCCCTGGAAGTACATAAAGATGTACTGACATGAAAACTTTCAAAATAAGATAGTTGGATTAGGTGGGAGGCTACCAATATCCACTTGGAAGATGTGTAGGGATTCGGAAAAGCCCATAAGAATAAAGCCCATAATTACAAATAATCACAAAAGAATGTGTTGAACTAAAAACTGCTAAGAGGAGCTAGTTAGAATAGGTGGTTGGACACTAGTATCCACCTAGATCAAAGTCTTATCCTTCTTGGGTATGGTGATGATAGGAGACCCACAAGGTGGAGTGCTTGTTCAAATAAATCACTACTTTATTAACTTCTACAACTGTTTCTTCACTTCATTTTCTTCCAAAACAGACTATTTATATAGCCCAATGTTCGGTAATGGGAAATCAAGAAACAATTGTGTCTCATGCTTCACTTCCCTCTTAGGTGGCATTCCTTTAGGCTCATGAAAAACTCATTTATGTGTCCGCAATAAATCCAACTATTGTTTCTTCTTTTTATGAAATCTCTCCAGGGATGCCTTTACTCCTACCAATTCATTACCCAAATGATTCTCTCGTAAGAAAAGAAAAGCATACTTCTTACTTGAACTAATCAATTTTTTTTCTTGGTTGGAACTTACGAGTGAGATATTCAATTTATCTTTATGCACATTCATGATGAAATAATTCCCATCATTGATCATGAGGTATGTGTTTTCCCTCTGTGTGAAGATCACATCCCTCATATACATGCAAGGGATTCCAAACACTACACCACACATGGAAAGTGGCACTACATCTAAATCCCATCAATAAAATATTCACTTACAACAAATTTGATTTCACACTATTTTGTGACCTTTATCACTACGTCCTTGTTTACCCACTCTAGCGGATATCAGATAGGATGATCATGAACCTCCAACCCAATATTGCTAACTAGATCAACTTCTATGATATTGGCCTATGAAATGAAATCAAATAGAGCATCTACTTTGGTTTTCTTGACTTGGATATTCATATTGAAGAGTTTTTTTATCTCCTTCTCTTCCTTGGGATGAAGGATACTCAGATTGACCTCCTTCTTCATTGAAGTGCAATAAATATTCTCATCCACAACTGATATTATCTCCACCTAATTTCTTGAATCCGTCGCTATAAGGTTCTTTTTCTTGGCATACTTCTAACAGCTCTTATGGTTGAGCTCTGGATGTAGTTTCCAACATTTTTCCCTAGTGAGAACATTAATATTGCAATGGTTACATTTGTTACTTGGATCCTTGCATTGATGTGCAATGGTTTTCATATTATTGTCTTTTTGTTTCCACTTCTTCTTCCCCTATGTAATATCCCTAGGTTAACCCCTAGTCATAATTGCACAT